>JAOEGS010016147.1:43564-73695 GCA_025447755.1 Corythornis vintsioides
CACTGCTGAGCTCCCCCCTCAGTCTCCTCCAGGCTAAAGAGCCCCAGCTCTCTCAGCCTCTCCTCAGCAGGGAGATGTTCCACTCCCCTAATCATCTTGGTGCCTTGCACTGGACTCTCTCCACTAAATCTCTGTCTTTTTTGAACTGGGGTGCCCAAAACTGGGCACAGTGCACACTTAGCACCTTCATCAGTGACCTAGACAACCCTGTGCCATGTTCTAGGCACACCTGCTTTGGTGAGGGGGTTGGACTAGATGATCTCTACAGGTCCTTTCTGACTCCAACAATTCTGTGGTTGTTACTTCTTTTTTACTTCTTAAAAATTCTACATAATTACTTCTACTTAATTACTTCTGTTGAGTAATTCCAAATTATGAAGGTAAACATGAAAAGTAAGAAAAAAAGCTTAATTGTACAGCACCCTGGAAAAAAATAATCTGAATTATTTCAAAGCTGTAAGTAATGAGATCCTCTGGCTTTCCAACTGCTGGATAACTCTTGCTTAGGTAAGTGGGGTTGGCCAATAATATTGCATGAAAAATGAACACTATATCATTGATGAGTTCCAATTGTTCCAAATTTAATTGCCCTTTAAGAATAAAGCCATTTGAGTGTTAATGGCTGCCTAATATTTTTGGAGGGACAGTAACATTATTTAATAAAAAAAATCGAATCACTGTCATCATGTGGCAGAATAGTGATTATTAGTAGAAATGACACGAGGCTTAATTAAAGAAATTAAAATGTTAGAAGAACAGAGCAGCTAGGAAAGGAAACAGGACTCTGCAGGGCATCACAAGGCGAGGGCAAACTGCCTGCTTTGTAAACTGCTAATTACAGAACACAGTGCTTGGGAGTGTTATTTACCATAGAATATCAACATGCCTTCTGTCTTGGAAACATATGCAAACAAAGGAAGCATAGTGCAATTTATGTCAAGATGATGACCAAAGAAGTTCTGTTTCCTTAATACACTCTGGAAAGAGCAGGCAATAAGGTCAAATAGCAGCTGTTTTGGGAGTTGGGCTTTTTCAGCCTTTCCTAGTGCTGTGCCATCAAGTCTGATTAGTCAGAGTGGATGTGAGGGAACCAGCTTGCTGGCCCAGGATTAAGTAGATCAGTGACCCATTTTACAAAAGCAGGACCTTCCTGTTCAGTTTGGATCTCGTCTGAATTCAGTGTGCACAAAGAATTTCTCACTGAAGTGAATGTAGAGCTTGGAAAGATATTTTTACTCAATTTTACTGTATTCCTGCTGTCACCTGCAGGTATTTGTGTACTATCCACCAGCTCCAGCAGGTGTTTGCTTCAATTGATGACTTTCCTGCTTAAGTACTTGATCACATGAGTAAAATTACGGGTTTTTTTCAGTTCCACTCTAAATTCTACAGTATTGTGAACATAAAGATACCCCAACACATGAGAATTGAACTCTTGTTTCATGGGTTACTGTAAAAAGTTACAAACCAGTAGTGGAATGGTTGAAAATGTTCATTTTCTTCCCCCTTGGCCCCAAGAGCTGTAAGCTTTTAGGCTCAAGAATTTCTTAACAAGGTGCTGTTTTTATTATCAATTAACACTGAATTTTAAGCATGTGACAATAATGGCCATAAATAATCTCAGAGGTTTTCAAAGCCAGTTGAGCTTCTTTAAAGAAATAAAGGGCAAAATTATGTGAACTACATCTCTAAATCTCTGTGCTTCAGTCGAGAATTGAAGATATTAATTATCAGCTTGTGGAGAAATGTTAAGCTGGAAGTTTACAAACTGTAAACTTCTGTGTACTTAGAAAACGATAGTTTATCAAACCAGAAGTGTTGATAAATTTCATCAATGCAGAGATAAGAACTAAAGGTTGGGCTTTGGAGAGGACTTGAATTTTGTTGTTTGAGACTTTCTCAAGCTTGGTTGTTTTATTGTCATGCCAAAAAATGTGGAGCACTTCATTATTTTTATGAAGAGCACCTACAGGTACTTGTTCCTCACATAAATTTATCACAAATCCACAATCAAAGAACAGTATCTGTGATCTGAATTTTAATTAATTGCTTTATGGTTTTTTGAGAGGTAGAAAGAAGAATATTCTGTTAAGTGGGGTTATGTGTGTATTTGCAATCAAAATAAATGTTTTGAAGCCGTATGTTACAACAAGGTTTATAATAGAGTTTGTAACTTGTGTTAGAATAATTACCATCATTGTAAACAAGCAGGAAAGCTTTTAATGTTCTAGATCCTTCTTCAGATCTGGAGAAAAACAGAGAAAACAGCTTCTTGTGTAAGCAAAGTTGCAACTAAATCATGGAAGATCCAGGAATGGAGCTTGCAGGTCACTGAAAGAAAAAAAGCCAAGCTGTAAATAGTTGGGTTTGTGTGCTTAGATTATTATGGCAATAGCAAGAGTACCCAGATTAAACTGGCTTTGGGAGGGATACGTTTCTTATTTCTATTTTCCTAATAGAAAGACAGTCTAGAACAGCAGGTGTGAGTGAGGATTGCCTTCCTTAACAATTCATCATAGAGATTCCAGCAAGTTGTAATGATTCTTTCAAAAGTATCCTCCGTTTGTTTGTGTGTAATTTGTGCTTTTAGCAATGTGGGGGTTATATTTTTACACTGATCTTAGAAACTCAGAGGATTGATTTTCACCTTCCCAACTGAACTAATGTCATTGAGCTAACTTTGCCAAAAACATAATACTTTTTTTTTTTTCATACAGTAAGCACAAGTGTTGCACATTAGAGAACTAATTTATGGTGTTACATTGGACAATGTGCCAGTTTTCCTGACGAGGATTGGAAAAGCATGGTGATTCACCTACAGTGTAGCCTTCCTTTGGAGCTCTTTTCTTTGCAGAATGGCATCTTTGAAGTACTTGAGATTTGGAGAACAACAGAAACTGTTTATTTCCCTACAGTTTTAAACCTGGTTTTGCCTTCCTGGGAAGGTGTTTGAATTGGTGGAGAATGTCCTGCTAAATTTTAGGAGGTTCAAAATAGCTTTTTTTTTAATGTAAATATTACAGACTGAAATATCTGGACATTGAGTTTCTGTGGGTCACTTTTTATCCATCATTTTTGGAGCTCGTGTTCAAGCAAGTAACATTAAAGTGTTCTGTGTGAGCCCTAGAAGTTACTGGTTGAAAGTTAGAAATACAGCAAGTAATAGCCAGCAGTGGAAAATACCAAGTTTTCTAAGCTGCACACTGACAGTTATTGATTTAACAAAGTCCTAAGTAGTGGTGACTGGTGACATCCCAGTGGGAAGGTACTGGCATGTAGAGGTATGTGCCCAATCATTCTGAATCTGCAGTAGATCAAAACAAGGCAGGTATAAATGTCAGTGAGGCTGCAAGGCTGGGAGAAGCTGACATTCTTGACAACAGCTGCCACTGCTGTATTAGTGTTACTTCAGAATGTCAGCCATTCCTCATTTGAAGAGTGAATGACCTACTTGGAAAATCAAAGTGACCTGTTTTTGTCCTTTGGGAAGTAATGCCAATTTTTTTCCGATTGAGTTGCCACTAATTAGTAGGTGGCGTGTGAAACTATCACACACAGGCTTTGCCCAAGGCTGCAAAACAGGAGGAAAATTCAGAAGATAACTGTGTTTAATGGTACCTTGGCACATCTGGCCATTTCTTTAGGGTTTAGGGCACTGTTCCATTTAGGTAGGATCACCTCATGAAGGGCTAACTAAAGAGAGGAACTCTGCATCTTTCAAGAAAAATTAGAAATACTTCTCAGAACACAGGTTCAGAATGTTAATGAAGAAAAGGAATTGGGGAAGGCTGTAATGTAATATTCTCCTTACAGTGAGGAATAGTCCTGGATGACAGTGTCATCTTTTAAGAGAATTATTCTAACACAAGTAGCCAAAAGCACAGGCTTTGTAGAAGCCTGGCAGAGCTCAGTCAGGGTCTACATGAGAGCACACATTGGATTGCTTTACTGCATTCTAAAGGGAACTGGATGCTGAGGGCCACAGAGAGCATTAGCAGCCTGCTCAAGAGGAGAAAAACTAGAACTGCTCTAATAGAAACCCAAATCTAAATTACTAATGTCTAGCTTGTGTTTTATGTCCAAAATCATAACCTCTCCTAAGGGAAGTGGTGGCAGGGGTCTCTTTACGTTAAGTAATTAATGGTGTTGGTTCCCCTTTGTTTATTCCTTCTAAGTGTAACAGAGGGAACAACTGATCTCATTTTTCAGCAATGATTTTTCAGTTTTTATCACAAAGTTGAAATAAAGATGTGAAACTACCCCTTTTAAATGTAGGGAAAAAAAACCAACAACAACAAAAGGGTAAATAAACCTAGAATCTGTGTTTCTTATTCCCACTGTCATGCAGGTTCTTCAGACTAAGGTTTGATTCACCTCTGCTGAAATGGTCTGAAGTTTGTTTACTCCATTTAGAAATCAGATGGAAGACAGGAGGGTTCAGAGGGTTGGCTGGGTGCTTTATGGGATTACAGTCTTTATTGGTTCTGAGCCTCCACAGCCAGCTAAGCTCTGTTAGAGCCCATAGCATAGGAAGATGGCAGAGGGAGCCTTGATGTTGACATTGGCTGTCATTTTCTTGCTCTTAGACAGACTTTCCTTGTCCAGGGACCCCTGTTTTGCACTGAGTTGTGCTGTTGACAAGGGAGGACAGAGTACCTTCTCATCCCATAGTGTCTACAGAGAAATTAGTGCAACAACATAACATCAAATAATAGAAAATAGTTGTGTAAACCAGTGTGATCCAGTCAGTAGATCAACTCTTGCCTGACTAGAAACCCCATTTTCCAGAGGTTTTTAATCTTCAGGTTATTCAGAGGTAATGGTGGAGAAGAATGATGTCATCAATCATCTCACATTGTCTGCAATAACCTCTCTGGTTGCTGTAAGAATATTGAGCTCCTTTCTTTTTTGACTGAGATTCGATTGTAGCACACTTGAAATTGTAAGTAGGCAATGAGAGGAAGGCTGTCCACAAATCCGATTCCTTCTAGTTTAAATGCTGTTTATTCCAAACAAAGTAGCTGAAAAACAGCTGAAGATTTCAAAGAAGTGTCTGCAAAAAGGAGCTAAGAAAGGCATTTTTTTTCCTGAAAATATTGAAAGGTTTACAGTAGGGGATAAAAGAGAAGAGGCATCCATTCTAGTGCTTTCTAGAGCTCCTGAGGTTAACATTCCTCAGCAAAGTGAAGGAAGACACAGTCTGTGGCAGTAGATGTTTGCAAGTTTACATCTTGGCATGAATTGGCATGAATCATTATGCACTGAAGGTGAGAATTTGGGTTAAGAGGGAGAGAGAAGATTCCCTTTTTCAAACCTAAAGCTTAGTGACTTAGCAGTGCTTTTAATAAAAAGTTCTATATTGCATTTAATGTCAGTGCAGCAACTTTAGAATAAATCTGAAGTATTCTCCAACTATTTAACAACTCAGTATGTGTAGTGGGACTGTGCATTTGCTTTTGTTAGCTAAATGTTGTAAGAGTTAATTTTGTAAATAATAATGTAACTTGTTAGCTCAGTATTGTGGGTAATAGTTGTACATGAAATTCATATCCAGCATCATCCTATGTATTAATGTTTCAGTATTTTTTGATCATGGGCTCTTGAACACCAGAGTAGTCAAAAGGTTAAAGAATATTTTTACTAATTCATTCACCACAGACCCTGGCAGCTCTTACATTAGTAGGTACATGAAAGCATTAGCTAGGAGCTGCCTTTTACAGCCAAGTGGTAGCTGCTAAAGACTTTGTGATGGATAATTTCTGCTTTGATAACCAAACTCAGATGACATCATTATTTGATCAATCCAAACAATTATTCTACTGGGGAAAAAAATGAAAAGAAAATAAAATTACATTACATCTTTTCTTTCAAAAAACATGTTGTATTAAGTAAAATGTAAAGCAGAGGTAGAGCACACAACTTCAATGATGTATATCCTCTGAATTTCCTTATCAAATATCTGTGCAGGTATTGATGATGGGTTTTTTGCATTTACCAAAACAATTGTCTTGAAATAACATTGAAAGATTTTCTGTTACTTAGACCACAGAGGTTTAGTTTGTATTGCCAAATCAAAATGAGAAACAGTTGTTAAGTGGTAAGCAGCATTTAAAAATTGCTGGCCTTTTGTACCCGTGCTTACATTTAATGCTCAGGCTGAATTTTCTGATGCATTATGGTAATAAAAAATGCACTGCATTTCCTCTAATAGTGGTAGCCTTTGACCCTCTTGGCATTGAGAGATAACAACAAACAAAGCAGGAAAATAACATATGCTTGCTGCATTGTTAGGCTTGAAATTGGCAGCTGGTGGTGATGGAAAAAAGTATTGCAAAGCAGGACCTGCTTGCAAATGTTACACTGTGCAGTGGCTCACAGGAGCAGAATACCTTGCCTGGTGTTGTGGTTGAAAAAGTTTGTTCTTTTCTCCTCTTCTTACAGAGGACAAAGCAAACCAGGGAATTGTATTGGAGCTGTAGGAAGAGAATTGTTTTGGTTGGAAGAGACATTGAATGTTATCAGTGTTATCAAGTCCAGGCATTAACCCAGCGCTGCACAGTCACCACGGTGCCATCCATGCATCACTCAGCACCACATCACACAGCTTTGCAATCCTCCAGGGACAGGGACTCCACCACTGCCCTGGGCAGCCTCCTCCAGTGCTTGACAATCCTTATGGGTAAGAAATTTTTCCAGGCTGTTCCTGTCTGACACCACGTGTGCTATGCTGGAGCAGGGCGATATTTTTATTCTCTAACTGCAAAGGGTTGTAAAAAAATATGTGAAAGAAGCTGATAAGAGCACCTGACCTAGATTTGAATCCTTTTTAAAGCAAAATGGTTCATGGTAACTTTGAATATATCCTGTATTTTCTGGGCTTTGTAAATCTGCTGTGGAATCACTTCTGGATAGATTGCTAAGTCTGTGCATTAACTGATGGCCTTGTAATCTCTGCTTGTTGGAAGTGAAGCTAAAAAACTCGTGATGCCACTGAATACCCTTTTCTCTTTATTCTGCTTCACTCTGCCACTCTGAAATACTGCAGCAAATGTTTGTTGTGCATTTCTCAAATGGTGACACCTTGGTGATGAGTTTGTTGTACAAGAGTGAAATGGAGTGAAAGGTTTGGTTAAGATAAGGAAGGTGAGGGGGCAGAGTTGTGGAGCATTAGTGACAGAGATTGTGGCTGTGAGGATACAGGAGATGCCAAGATGAAGCCCTGACTGGCAGTTCCTGTTGTGGAGCAGCTTCTCCTGAGGCTGGCACAGCTGAGTGTTGGGCTTCTGGCTGCAGGTCACTCGGCAGTTTTCTGTCTCCTTTTGGGTTGTGTTTGCTTGGGTGGGGTTTTGTCTGTGTGCTGCAGTGCTAGGTCTGTTTCATCAAAAATCTGTGGTTTCTGTCTTCCCTTGGAGGAATGTAGGAGTGGAAATGATTATCTCTTGTTCTTCCATTTATTCATTCATTTATTTAGCTAAATTTTCTGAATGTTGAACATACACCTACAGGAAATTGTTCTGTGTTTTATTAAGAATATCTGCATTACTTATGAAGTCAGTGTGTTCTTAGTATGTTGTCTTTTCTTTAAAAGGGTAATGTCTCTTCCCAGTCTCCACTGAGAAGAAAAAACTAATGTGCCAGAAAGTGTGATATATGGGAACATTAAGATTTCTTTGGTTTGCATCTGTTTGGTTTTTTTTCTTTTGTTCCACTTTTTTCCTTCCCACTGTGTTTCAACATCTGTCCTGTTTTGGGACTATGGTGAAAGAATTAAGACAGTCTATGTTAAGTGCCAGTTAAAAAAACTTTTTGAAATAAAATAAAAAAAAAAACCCAAACCCAAAAAGAAAAGTTTTTTTTTTTGTTTTAAAAAAAAATTACCCCCCTTGTTTTTAAAAAAAAAAAAAAAAAAAAAGAAAAAAAAAGGATATATTCTTTTTTCTACAAGAATTCACAGTGCCATGCAACTAAAAGAGAGATAAGTAACATGCTCTCCCAGTTGCTCCTCTTGTGTGTATCACAATGACATGGAGGGACAATCTGTGTCAAAATTGAAATGCAGAGAAATATTGCCATGTTGAAAATATCAGAAGGCACCTTAATCTTCCTGGGAACGATGTGGTACTTAAAGAATTCTGGTTGCTTGTACTTAACTTGCTCAGCTTTTGCTTTCTGATGTTTTGCTAGGTGGTTTCAGTACCTGGTTTTATTTCACAGCAATCATTTTGCAGTATTCCCAGGTGATAAAAATAAATTACTTGTGTAAAATGAAAAATAACTTTGTTGATGTCAAGTCTATTCTGTCTGCATAGTGTTTGCTCAGAAGTGTTTTAAGTTACTGGAGTAACTTGCTCATTCAACCAAAGCTTCAATTGAAAAGGGGATCTGATCATATCTGCAATGTGGGTTTGAAAAGCATGTAGTAAATAAAAGGCTGGAACTGAATATTAGACAGAGTTGAAGATCTGTGGAAGGAAAATCCATCAGTGATGTCTCAGAAAGCAGTGTTCAGGCTCAGCAAGCTGCTGAGATCTCATGGATCACTGAATGCTGGCAGTATGCCCTGCCACTTCTCCTGGCAGCTGCTCCTAGGCTCTTTCAGGGCACTGGGTTAAAACAGCTTTTACTAGATGAATCTGCTCTTACTTGTACCCTGCATGCTTTGAACACAAGAGTCTGAATCTGGAGCAAAAACTCCTGAGTAAAGATTGTATTACAGTCTGCAGAGGTGAATATAAGTACATGGATGGAGTCCTCCACCTAATGCAGTGGCACCAACCTCAGGATGTTTCCCATCTCTTCTTCTTGAGATGACCTATAGCATATGTACCAAAATGACTATCTTTTAATATTCTTTTAACAGGACAACTCTCTAACAGCTCATAGCCCACGGCCCACACAGCACTATTTCCTTCAGCCTCCTAGAAGGGACATAGCAGTGCCATAATGGCCAGCATTCCAGCTGGTTTCTCTTGCTCTTCCCAAAAGAACAGGTTATAGACATGCATCAAGAGTCAATATTTCTTTCCTGTTCATACTAGAATAATTATTTCTTCCCCATTTTAATGGCTCACATTTGCTCTTACCCAGGAACTTCAGAGGCTTTGGCCTCGCAAATCTTCCAGCACCTTTTATTTTTAGAATTGCCAAGTCTGGAAAATACTTCAACTCTGGGAAATGTTGTCTGTGTATTTCTAATCCTCAAACTGCAGGGAATTTGGTGTCCTTCAGCAAGCTTTTCAGTAAGCCTCCTGTGGAGTTGGGGAATAGATACTGGTTATTTGGGGAATGGCAGGAGCAGTGCAGCTTGTGCTTTGAACATTGAAATAGTCTTTGTGGGTTTGGGAGGTTTTCCTTCACTGTTTATATTCTTTGTGAAAAGATAAACAAAGCAAAAGTAATTGATTTTTTTCTTGTTGCTGCTTGTGTTGTTTTGTTTTCTTCTTTCTTCCTTCATATTAGAGGTGTTGTATTTAAGAATAAAATGATAGTGGCCCTACTGTATACTGTGCTGTGTTAGGATAGCTTTCAGGATTGATATTTCCATTCTAAGTAGCACAAGTATTACCTTAAATTCCTGATCTCAGGGATTCATATAGGGCTGTCTAGGTTTTGGTTTGTTTCTTGTGTGTGTTTTTGGGGTTTTTGTTTTATTTTGGTAGCACTGTTTGGTCTGGTTTAGATTGGGTGTGTGTTTGTTCATTTGGGTTGGTTGGTTGGTTTGTGTTCACCAAGTGCCTTGCCAAGCTGTAGAAGCTCTCAGATTCATTCCTGTTAGGAACCATGGAGATGATGGAGGTTGGTTATCTCCTCCATGCAGCTCTGCTTGTTTTAATTCAATAGATGTTCTTTGCTGCTTTCCTCCTGAGTTAGACTCATGCTTAATACTGAAGAGGTGTTATGTTTCAGTGCTATAGGCAATAAAATACTTAAGCACATTTACAGTGTTATTTTTAACTGTTTTTTGAATTAGATGATGAGCTTCTTGCAGAAGGTGTGTAATGTTACATGGAAATGCTTGGAATACTCAAATGTTTATTGAATGTCAAACTACCATTAACTGCTCAATAGAAACAGAATGTCTCTGACAGTGCAAATCAGAGCAAGAATTTCCCAAACCTCTGGAAAATACAGGTACTTGACTGTGCCACTGAAACCTTAAATAAACTTAACTCTGGTATTGACTTAAGTGAAAGATAAATGGGGAAATGGTCTCTGCCACTGTAAGGTCTGGCATTACATGCAGATGTCAGGGGCTGACAGATTGCAGTGTTGAGAATCCTTGGGCTTTAGTTGGCAAGGAGCTGGTAGAGAAGAACAGACATACTAATAATTATCAAGCTGTGATGAAAACTTACTTTTGCAAGGAAAACTTTTCCTTGCCTTTTGTTGTGTCTTGTGTAGTGACTTCATGAAGTGCACACTTATGAAAGGGCAACCAATCTTCATCTAAAAGCAATTCTCTGTTCAGAAACAGATTGATTATAGAGGCAGGAAAGAGCTACAGCTGCAAGAGAACATTTCCATGCAGATCACTGCCCAGCTCATCTGCTTGATCCTGCAAACTTAGTGTCCAAGTAATTCAAATCAGTACTTCAAAATAGTTTATTGGTTCTGTACCAGTTTTAAGTACACTTATATATTGTGTTTTGATATTTGGATGATGAGTACATGCATTGAATTTGTTGGAGGTTCTGCTGATGAATATTTATCAGCTACAAAAACATTTGTAGGACAGAAGAATTTGCTTTTGTATGTAAGCAACACATAATTGTTTCCAAACTGCATAGCATCTATCTTTGTTCAACTGATTATTTAAGTAAGAGTAGAATACTATTTGTATAAGAGAACTCGAGAAATTATAATATTTAGCAATAATACTTTAATTAGTAAAAATCTATGTTCTTGAGATTAATTATTTAACATCATTTTAATTAACAGTTATGTTACTCGCCTTTTATGCTACAATAATTAATACATTACTAAGTCTGTTGGCACAGATAGAAGAAACTAATTACTTCAAATTTTCATGCCTATAAAAAGATGAAATTCATTAAGGTTACCATTAGAGGAATTTTTATGTAATTTTTAGTAACTAATATTCTGGTTTATTTTCCTTGTCTTAAAAAAATGATATAAGGGGAATCAATTTCTAATAAGTTGCATACAGAAAAATTACATAACTCAATGCAAGGATATTATAGATGAAAACCTTGTTTTTGGTTTTATTCCAGACTCTTGCATTTTGCAGTTTTCAGTCTACCGTGTGTGGCTAGTAAAGTTTTTACTATCATATTTATAAGCAGGACTGTTCCCTGTTAAAATTATGATCAGATACAATTTGCCAGGGTGAATTATTCACTGGAAATCATTTTTGTGAGGAACTAATGAGAGGGCTGTGGTACAGTTCAGAGAATCACAGTGTTTTTGGCACTGGAAGGGGCTTAACCTGGAGGGTGGCCCAGTGCCCACTAGTTGAAAGTCATGAGCACTGCTACAGTCTGTAGGCTGCTGGGTTTTTTTCAGATCCACTCTGTCAAGTGGAGATATTTGAGCATGGGAATACAGTTCTATTTCCACATAATGCTGACATTTTATTCTTTAATTATACTGGAGCAAAACAGGTCAATGGATTCTTTTTAGGACTGTTAACCACTCTTGTGACAGCGAGACAGTAAGCCTGCAAGGTTTGCTATTTTCAACCTCTAAATAGGCAGCTGTAGGTGAAATTATCCCATTTGCTCATTTCTCTCTCACTTTCAAGCCCTAACTTTATCAAGCAGCATTCATTTAACCTGATACAGAGCTGCAATACTAATGGAGTGCTTTAATGCATTAAAGTCATCCTCAGAAACTTGGGTGCATGTTCAGTTTCTCAGGTGATAGCAGGTTGTTAATCCTTGTTCTTTGTCCAGAATGATTTTCTGTGTGTCTATTCACGCACACATAAATGAAAAGTAAATGCCTCCCCAGTTTGCAGCACAATTTATATGATTAGATCTTCTATTAAGCTTAGAGCTTTGAAAAGGCAAGGAAGTGCAGATTAAGACCAAGGTAGATGAGCATGGCCGTGTGTGATCCATTTCTAATTTACTTACCTGTTGCTGGTTTGCATTGAATTTCAGGCTTCTCTTTTCAGGGTCTTGCTCGTTTTTACCTTCTAATCATCTATTCATTGGGTAGCTTGTTTGCAAAAGTTACTTTTCCTCTCAAGTTCACCTCAGCTTGAAATAAAGGCACTTAAAGTGGAGATTGTGGGAATTTATCTCCTACTCTGACGTCTGAAAGTGTGGAGTGAAAGTTTTGGTATCACAGATCTTTCTAGTATCTGAGGAAGGTTTTGCTCATTTCAGCATACTCATTTTGATGTCTTCAAGTGAAAAATCTTTAAGATATAAATTGAAAAAGTTTAGGAAAGTTAAAAGTACTTGAGGTATCAAAGCAGTTTTAAGTTCTTAAATATTTTAAGGTATGGTGTTTGGACAAGTTAGGTGAGAGATGTTCATTCTCTTAGATCCCCAAAGCCTTCTGCCCTTGCACTCGTTTCTTCCCATCCCAGGGATGCTCCCCTGTCTCTGAGGAGATTCCTGCTTCTGTTCTTTCTGTGCTCAGCTCCCATCTGCTGGCTGGGCTTTGTAGGCACTGCCAGGCCTCTGTCAGTGTCATTAGGTAATGTTCCAGGAGTCTGATCCCAGTGTAAGTCTATGGCCAGTAAAAGCAGGAGGGGTGCCATAGATATTTGTACATTGATTAATAGCAATATTCTCTGCATCTTGAAAAATCCATGCCTGCATCTCCAGTGTAAGGCACCTGTTGTGGCTGGATCTTGGCCTGCTTTCATTTCAACAACTTCCCAATGGAGACTTTGGGTAGAAATCTGTCAATCTGTGTTACAACTGCTAATCAATAAAACATTCCCTAGACTTTTCTGGTTGACATAGGGATTAAAAAGCTTTACTAACTGAGCTAACAGAGCTAATGAGTTTGCTGCCTTTCAGACAAGTGAGATTGTTTTGTTATGTGACTAGAAGTCACCATGACTGAATGGAAGCTAATGAGCAACCTTTTGTTAACATTAGTCAAGTTTAATTTTGTATTAAATTCTTGTAGGAGGGTTGTTTTCAGGGATTTATTGGTTGTTAGTGTTTTGGGGGATTTGATTTGTTTTGTTGCTTGTTCTAGGCTTTCCTAAACAGCTGTGAATGGACTTGAACCAAAACACATGCACATATTTAAGAGTTTCCTGGCTTGCTTTATATTCAGCTATTAGTGAAGGGAAACCTTTTTATTTCCTTGTATTTTTGGTATATTTGCAAACAAACCTATTCATTATTATTTCTAATTATCTTCAAGCATCCATAAATAATTTTGTACTACATTATTGTACAATCTACAACTTACTGTCCTCAAAGCACTGGGAAGAACTAGCTTTGGTCATCTGAATCCCACTATAATCTCTATTGTACAGGAGTAAAAAATTCAAGGCAGCAGCAAAGGTGATGGAACCTTCTGTTGTTCATGAAGTATGCCAACCTAGAGGAATTTTATACTTTTTACCTGGAATAACTGCTAATATTCAGCTATTCCTCATCACTTGATTTTTGTGACTATAACAGAAGAAATACCAGACAGTGTTAACATTTCCAACTAGTTTGGTGCTGTACTTCAGTAGTTACTTCATGTTAAATATGTTGATTTCACTTTCTGGTGTAATCCTAATGAATATTGGAATACTAGATTGTGTCCAGCTCTAGATTCTGTTCCTTTTACTGGGCTGTTTACATCCAGCAGTCAAGGCTCATTTCTGAACATGCACTATCTTCTGCTCATAATGCTTTTCATACAAACTATGTCTGTATGGTAGCTTTGGCTATTAAACACGTCATCTTGTAGTTTCTTTAGTGAAATATGAAAAAAAGCAAGAAGCAGAAAGCAGAGGTGTTTGTACTGAACTGCTTCCAGGAAGTGCACTTGATTCCCTGATAGCCATTTCCAATGGGATGGACAGATAGATTTATATTGCTACACTCTATAATGAAATTTTTTCTTCATTATCTGAAGAGAACTATGATTCATGCTGGCAGTTCATGGAGAATTATGAAGCAGGGGAGAGGAATGAGCTCTTAGCTTGCTGATGGCTCTTCAGTGCTCTACTTATTACAGAGAAATATACTTCTCTATTTTCTTTTGGCACCAAATTCTGCAGCTCTGTAAAACAGTCAATAGTAACAGGTGTGTCTGGAAAGCAGATTTTGGTGTCTCTAAATGCTTTTTGATTTAATATGTTATATGATTGTTCAGTATCTGTCTTTCCTCAGTAGCAAATAATATAAAGGTGCTTTGGAAATGGCACAAAATTGTGTCATGATTCTTTCACCTTCTGATGGGGATTCAGTTAGCGCATGAGTTGGTAGAATTAAAATTAATAGTCAGCTCACTCCTTTTCACTGCCTTGCCTGCCCTTCTGCACACTCAGAACTTCTGGTAGTAAAACTAACATCCTTTGCCATGTATTTAGATGCTTTAAAGGATTTAAAACTGGGATTACTGCCTCACCATACCCCTTAAATGTGTCATTTCACGTAACAGACAACGAATGCTTACTGTTGTCTCTAATTTTAAACATACCAGAACATCATCACAGATTTAGTATTGTTACAAACTTCAGCTCATGTATAAATTCATCACTGTTGAAATACTTGTTCTCTGCAGGCGTATGAATGGCAGGAATTTCGTGTTGACATGGTTTTTACAGTGTTTCATTGTGAACTCACCACTGGATGGCACTATTTAATAAATGATATCTGAGGAAGTTGGTCGCCACAATGTGCAAACTTTAGATTTAGAGGATGTTATAGAAGTGACATTTAGAATTGCTAAATATATTCTGTCTCTCATCTTTTTTTAATGAAGAGCACAAAACATGTTGGTCCGATGAGCACACGAAATGACCAGTGAGGCTATCTTAGCAGCATGTGTTTCATATGAAGCTAGGTAACTCTAATATTATAGGTCTGCCAACTAATGCATTTTGTATTTTATTTAAGTTCTAATCCTGACCTCTTTGAAAACACAGGATGTTTAGAAGCATAAATGTTCCTTCTTTTTCTTTGGTGATTTTAATACTGTCTTGATGATAATACACAGTGTTGAGGTCTGTTTCTATTTTATTATTCTTCAGTATGAAATGTCAGCAGTTACCATGCAGTAAGTTATCAGGCCTTTATTATTTTATATATATATATGCAGGATCTTAATGAAAAAGCTGGGCAAATTTGGGCAATTCTCAGAAGAAAGGTTCCAGATACAAATGGAATGAAGTCAGTTTCATTTCCTATCAGATCAGAATGCTGGAATGCTTTTTTCCCAGTTTTTGAAAGCTGTTAGAGGAGGAGCTCACACTGTAAATAGACAAGCCTGAACTTTATGTATAAAAAGAAAATGGATGTTGTAAAGAATTAATTTAAAGGCATGTCAGGCTTCATTGGCAGGGAGTCAAGAAATCAAAATTCAGTAAAGGAATTAAAGGCAACTCTCCAAGATAATGATGCAGCAAGGATGTGCAGAGGTGCAGGGAGCATGGTGCTAGGGTAGTATATATAGCAGTATAGGCTCTGCTTGCCTTTCAGTTGATCTGATGATGCACAGTTTCTGCTGACCCATGTTAAATGGAAACAGTGGCTTCTCTTTTTAGGGGGTGGTTCTGAAGAGCAGGGTGTAGCCTTGTGTTTTGCTGTCAGCACTTACTACACCCACGATGCTGAGTGTCTGCTGCTCACACTGCAACCTCTGTACCTGACACAGCAGCACCTTTCCTTGGAGCTGTGAATTCTGTGGAGAACTTGGAGTGAATCTGAATACACTCCATGGATTCAGTGCATTGTCCATAGGCTGTGGGTAGATGCAGGAAGAGCAGTGGATGTTGTCTGCCTTGACTGCAGCAAGGCTTTTGTGTCTCCCCTAACATCCTGGTGGGTAGGCTGGGGGAGGGTGGGTGAGAAGAGTGGACAGTGAGATGAGTCAAGAACTGGCTGAACAGCAGAGCTCAGAGGGTTGTGAGCAGTGGGGCAGTGTCCAGCTGGTGACCTGTAAGCAGTGGTGTTCCCAGGGGTCACTTCTGGGTCCAGTCTTATTCCACATCTTCATCAATGACCTGGATGAGGACACAGAGGGCACCTCAGCCAGTTTGCTGCTGGTACTAACTGGGAGGTGTGGCTGATAACTGGAAGGTTGTGCTGCCATCCAGACAGCTGGATGAGCTGGGCAAAAGCAAACCTAAGGAAGTTCAACAAGGTGAAGTGTCAAGTCCTACACCTGGAACACCAGCATGTACTGGTACAGGTTGGGGGTAGACCCACTGTAAAGCAGCTCCATGGAGAGGCACCTTGGTGTCCTGGGGGACAATAAGTTGTCCATGGGCCAGCAGTGTGCCCTGGTGGCCAGGAAGACCACTGGTATCCTGGGGGGCATAAAGAGTGTGGCCAGTAGGTCAAGGGAGGTTCTCCTCCCCTTCTCTGCCCTAGTGAGGCCTTGTCTGGAGTGTTGTGTCCAGTTCTGGTCTCCCTAGTTCAAGAGGGACAAGGAAGTTCTGGAGAGAATCCACCAGAGGCTACAAAGATGATGAAGGAACCACCTCTCTTGTGAGGAAAGGCTGAGAGACATGGGGCTGTTTAGGCTGGAAAAGAGAAGGATAAACCAGATGACCTTTAAAAAGCAAAAAGCAGTTTGCCAAGCATCTGCTAAGAGACTGGAGGCTCCTTGGCTCTAGAGCTACAGTAGAGTCAATTCTCTTCTTCTCAAACCACTGATACATTTAGAATGCAGACTACTGATATCATCCAACGTTTTACCATCAGTTGGAGAGGTGTCACAGCCTGCTAAATATGTCTGTTATTTCTGATAGAAAGTTCAATTCGTGTGTTTCAGTTTCTTTTTTTTAACCTCTGCTAAGTTGGTTTGCATGGGTAGGAAGGAAAAAGTCTGCTCAAATGCCAGAGGAGCTTAGAGTGTTTGCTCAGTGCTTAGTCTAGGGAATTTGAACCTCAGCTGAAGCCTCTCTGTGCTTTATGCAGTGGCTCCTTCTGTGTTCATGAAAATTAGGTGGAAAATACAATAATACTTGTTCCCAGTGAATGGAGAGAATGAAACAGTTAATGTTTAATGAGGATAGCAAAGCTGACCTGCTCTGACCAGAAAGACACATTTAAAATGTCCTGTTGCAGAATACCTGTTGCCTCATGAAGAGTGGGAGTTCATCCTTTCTTCCAAAGGAGAAATTCAAACACACCCATTCTAAGAGACCTGTCCAGTGGAGCTCAATTTGGAAACACCATGTGGGGAGAGGCTTGGTGCAAGGTGGGGTGGGTATCTGTAAATCCTTGCAGACTCAAGGACTTCAGTACCACAAACTGCTTCAGTGAAGATGGAATTTTAAAAGTGATTGGCAAAAATGTGGCATATTTTAGGAAAAATCCAGGCACTACTGGAATTAGAATTTGAGATCTTAATGCATGTAAAACTTAGGTTTAAATTAATATAAGTTACTCCATTGTGACCCTCTTTTGCAGCTTTATTTGTGTTTTTTTAAGATAACTGTTTCTGTGGGGTAAGCAGCTACTGTCCAGTGTGTAGCCACTGTGTCATAACATTTATCACTCTTTGTATATTGCAGATCTCTTGTGGTTTAAGGCTGAGATTTTTGTAGAATCTTTTTCTTAAAACTGGTGTAACATGCTAATAATCCTCTTGTACATAAACTATGGTCTCACCAGTTAGAAATAGCTTCTCAAAGGCTGCCAGAAGTTAGCAAAATCTAGACAATAATGTAGCTCTTCTAAACTATTTTGTACTGGGATGTAGCAAATGTTAGTTTCTGAAGGCATATTACCCTATATTAATTTAGCCTAGAAGTATTGTGTAAATCTTAAATTGTACCAATGGTAGCTTTGTGACTTGCTTTATAAAAAATTCAGGTAATTCTGTATAAATTGGCTGTGATTTGTAGCTTAAGTAAACAAAGTTATTTTTTAATCTCACTTCTGGCTGCTCAAGGCAGTCTGTCAGTTCATCTCTTGTGGGTAGAAATAAAACTAATTCCATTTATTTAAGTTTTGTGTTCAAATACTGCAAAATTCTCAAGTTCATTGGACCTGCAGAAGATTCCTGAAAGCTGACTGAAGGCAAAAATATGAAGTCTTTATGCAGTTTCAATCTTCAACTTGTAGGCTTTACACTGGGAAAGCTCCAGTATAAAATCCCATGCTTAAAAAGCATAGTTGACTGAAGCAGGACTGGAAAAAAGGACTGTCTCCTTTCCTTCAAGCAGATCCATGGATGCTCTGTCCCAGTTCATAATGGATTTGCTTTAGAATGATTGTCTTGGGTAGATGTTTGTGGTATTTACAGGACAGAGAAACAAATGACCCAGGGTCTGCTTTATCCATAATATTACCATGATTTCCAGCCACCCATTCTTACACTATTGTAACCAATTTAATCTAGCCAATTGAATATGTTACAAAGCAGTGTTCTACCCAGAGAGCCCCATAAATTCTGGTTTCTTCATCTTTGATTCCATTTCCATTCTTTATTGATTTAGTTCTCTCAGGTCGTGAGTCTGTATGGAGAGGTAAATGGTTGCTGGAAGTCCCTCTCACACAAAGTGGTGTAGGATGAGACAAAAATTTAAGCACTTAAGGGAGTATTTTTATGTATGCCCAATAGATCTATAGGGTATTTGGGACTTCCTTGGTTGCTCTCTACAGATTTTTTCTAAGCAAAGAGAAGGAAATAATTCCCATGTGTATGTACATTTGTTTCTCTGATTTTCAAGTAGCAGCTTTAATGTTCAAATTTGATAGGGATTTAAGAGTATATAAGGGATATTTCTCCTGTGAGCTTCTCTGGAAGTGCTCCATTGCAGCTGAGGATGGTGGAAGCTGCACACAGTCCTCAGTGCCAGACTCTGAAGTGGCAGTAAAAGAAGCTGAGCTGTGAACACTTTCCCCCCAGTGTATGAAGTGTTTATCTGACCTGCAGCTGGTGAATGTTCTGGGGCACTGCAGGGGATCCCCAGTGCCAGCCTGGAGACCCTGCAAGCCCCATTCCCACCTGCAGCACTGCTGCTCAGTGCAATGGAGTCACTGCACATTAAGGAAAAGATTATACCCTGGGGCAAGAAAATGGTGCAGCAATCACTGTAGGAGTGGTTTGATTTTGTTTTGGATTTGTAAGTGGTGGGTTTGTCCTATTAATTAGTTGGAACAGTGAGCTTTTCAATTTCCATTGCAGAAATACCACCCTGATTAGCACAGAGGAAGGGAAATAGGCTATTAAGGTTATATTGTTTAAAAAAACCAAACAGAACAAAACACAAAATAAATACAACTGAATGGTATCTTTTTAAATCATGTCATTTGTTTTCTCTCCAGGTTTGTCATAATCCCTGCAACCATTTGTTCTCATCTTCAAGTTAGAGAAAATAACTGAAGTTGTAATGGATTTGATTATTTTTTTTTCCTCAGTGCTAATGTTCATTTTAGCTGGTACCTTAGTTAAGCAGATGGCTGGATGGAAACTGTTTTCTACATGCTTTCAGTTTTAAAAATAACAGCTTAACTTTCCAAGTTGCCAAACCTTCCTCAGGATTCTTCTTTGGACTGTAAGTGTTAAGGAGTGAAAGTGATTCATTAATAAATACTTTAAAGGGTGTTTTTATGCTCGTTGAGTTATGTAGAAAACAATAGTACTAGTGTGTTCAAAAGAGGTAAGTAAAAATGGTAACTAAAAGTAGAAAATAAATAGCTCTATAATCACATAATAGTAAATTACACTGTAATTGTTATTTTCCTTCATGAAATAAGACTCCTGTTGCAGCTTCTTAGTCCAGTATACAATGTTTTATGATCAATGCTGAAGCTTTGTAGAATTACCTATGTTAGTGCTACAAATAATACAATCCAAGCTGGTATATATTTGTTGTCTAAACTTTTTTTAGAGCAGTTACAAATTTGAAGACAATTGCCTGTTGTTGCATTTAAGAATTAGTCAATAGTGCAAGAAACCAGTTGAGAATATATGAATCCATTATTCCAGATTCATTTCCCAACCTGTATATATGCAAACTAGCAACTGGAAAATTACTGCTCTGCTACCAGCTGGGTGGTTCCACCTTCCTGTTTTTCCAGCCCTGGTGCTTGACAGACCACTGTGGGGAGGACTTAACTTGTTAGAACAGCATAAACTCTTGGAGTTTTTTGCTGGATTTGTTTGCTGTCATTTGAGAGTGTTAAACTGTTCAGCAAGGACGTGGAGCAAGGCATGGTGGTGAAGTTGCATAGCAGCAACTCATGGGAATTGCCTTTCTAATTGATGGACAGTTATTTGAGCTTCTGGTAGCCTGACACATCAAATAGAGAGTATCTGGGATCACAGAATGTATTGAGTTGGAAGGGACATCCAGAGGGCATCCAGTCCAACCCCCCTGCACTCAGCAGGGACATCTCTGACTAGCTCAGGCTGCTCACAGCCTCCTCAAGACTGGCCTTGGATGTCTCCAGGGATGGGGCCTCCACCACCTCTCTGGGCAACCTGTTCCAGTGATCCACCACCCTCAGATTAAACAACTTTTTCCTACTCTCTAACCTAAATTTACCCTTTTCTGGCTTAAAGCCATTAGCCCTTGTCTTGTCATTACAAACCCTTGTGCTAGACCCTCCCCTGCTTTCTCCCGGGCCTGAGTCCCTGGGTTCCCATGAGAACGTGTCATACAGGTCTGTAGCTGTGTCAGAGTAGAAGCAGCACCTGGTTTCTGTGTGCTAGCTCCAGACTGCAGAATGAACATCTTCTGTCATAGTTCCTGGCTGGAGTTACCTTCTGTTAGTTAAGAGTCTTCAGTCTTTGATGTGTCTCTTTTCAGTAGTTTTGAAAAAATTATTTGCTCTCTTAATGAGGAGTGGGTCAGGGAGCTTTCCTTGTGCTAATTGTTACATTTGCAGAGCAATCCTTTCAGAGAATTGATTTCTATTATGTGCCAGTGCAATGCTGCCTATTAAAAAAAAAAAAGACTTAGCTTTTTGCCATGTTCCCTTTCACCAGTTTATATTAGTTTTGACCTTTTTTTCTCTGTCATCACTAAAAATAGTCTCTCAAATACAAAAAACTGTGTTCAGCTCAGTCAGTCCTTTTGTAATAATAAAGCCAGGTTTGTGGAGATACCAGGAAGAAAGTTCTTGAAAGTTCTAGGAGTTTCTAATGTATTAACAGTGACATTTACTACAGTGCCATTATTTAAATTGCTGGATTTCATGAAGATAAGTACTGATATTCCTAGAATACAGCAAGAACAAATGCTGTCTCAAAAGGACTTGGGAATTGGAGATGGAAAAGGCTTAGCAAGGCATTTCCTCTCTAGCCTATTACTGTTTTCCACATAGGTACTCAAAAATGCACTTCTCTTTCATTTCAGAGGCTTCTTTTTTCCCCATGGATTCAGTTTGAGTAAGTTTTGTAATACACAAGGGGCAGGGGGGGGGAAAGCCTGGGTCTAAATCAACTCTGGCTTTGTGTCTGCTCTGTGAAATAGGCAGGTATTGATTAGCTATATATCAGGTGAGTCTGTTTCTAATGCCAGGAAGTCATTTTATTGTGTCTCAACGTGTGCATTTAAGAAGTTATTAAAAGTTTATTCAATACTGTGGTGAAGGTTCTGTCTGCCTACTACTCTGTCTTAATAAGCACCTGATGTAAATATCTTGTACTGGTGAATTTCAAGTTAAGTATAATACAATGCTTGTGGGTTTTTTCCCTTTTATTTCCACTGGGGTGTATTTCATATTATGTCTGCAACTTTCAGTGTTTCAGAGCCATTTTATAGATGGCTGTTATGACCACACACATAACAAGCTATTTATCCAGTTCACCTTCTCACATTCTGCATAATTTAAAAGAAATCACCATGGGACAGTAGGGCAATTCAGAATGTCTGGAATGTTTCTGGACAATTTCTTCAGTGATAAGAGCATGAGTGTTTCATATTTTGTAAGGAAATGGGCAAAACCCAGCAGTAAATTTACTTGGCTGGCTTTGTGTATAAAAGTCATTCAAAGAGTGTGTAGTGGAAAAGGAGTCCTCCTCCTTTCAGTCATTTGTATAGTTTCTCAAGTGGGTTTGCTTTTTGTTTGGTATTTTTTTAATCCCTTGTGTTGATTCTCATGAACATCTCAGGAGTCTGTTTTGTTTATCAATATCAGTTAAGCATGTAGGTATCTGAATTTTCTGGAGGATACTTTAATTGGTTTTCCTGTTGTTACAGAGTAAATGTAGAATCTATGGCTGGACAGAGTGTCTTGCTTTAGTGTCCTGCACTTTCAGTCTACACTGCAAATTAAAGTAGACAGATCATAGATAGGACAGTTGTTAATTGAATTTTATGCCTTTTTTTTTCCTGGTTTTAGCACTAAGTATGAAGACAGAGGTCTGTGGCCATTACTGGAAGTGAAGACTAGTTCTCTTTAAGTTTAATGATTGTTTTGCTACTTAGATTTAATTGGGGTTTTCCTTTCCTGTATTTTTATTTCACAGTATGTTTTGAGTCTTAAGTAGCAGAATTACCTTTGTCAAAACTTAGTGTGCTTTGGCTGAAGACTTAATACAGAGCTCTTCTGTGTAATGCAAAATATGGACTCAGTGTTTTGACAGAAATTAACTCCTCTCACATTTGTCATTTTCCCTCTCTTCCTCAGTGGCTGCTTCAGCTCCCTAGCTGCTGTTCTGTAAAGTCTTCACAGCATCCAGCCACATTGATCTTCTCAATAGGAGCTCTTGGAACAGTGGCAGTTCCTGTCATTTTGGATCCACCTCTCTCTGTTACCACTTTCTTCACTCCTGTACTGACACCTGCTGCCAGGGCAGGCCTGGCAGAAGCACTAAGAGGACAGCAGAGGAGTGGCCCTGCTCTCATAGCAATCCCTCTGTTGCCTCCCTTCCCTTTGTGTGGCAGCTGGAATGCTGGTGGCAGCAGCACCTGAGCCTCCTGAGCACAGCTAGAATGCACATCTGCCACTGACCTGTGCCACAGGGCTCTGGTTTCTGCCAGCAACAGGATACTGCCCACAGAGGGATATGTGCTAACACTCGTTATTTAGCACACTGGAAGGCCACAGTTAGGGCTTCCCAGAGTCTTTTCTTCTCCAGGCTGAACAGCCCCAGCTCTCTCAGCCTGGAACACCTCTCCTGTGAGAGGTCCAGGGAGACCTTATTGAGGCCTCCCAGTATCTGAAAGGGGAGCTACAAGAAAGCTGGAGAGAGGCTGTTTACAAGGGTTTAATGATAGGGTGAGGGGTAAAGGATTCAAACTGTAAGAGGGTAGATTTATATTAGAAATGGGGAAGTTTTTCACTGTGAGGGTGGGGAGGCACTGGAACGGGCTGCCCAGGGAAGTTGTGGCTGCTCCATCACTGCATTAGGTTGGATGGGGCTTTGAGTAACCCGGGCTAGTGGGAGGGGCCCCTGTCTGTGGCAGGGGGGTTGGAATGAGATGATCTTGAAGGTCCCTTCCAACCCAAAGCATTCTCTGATGCTCAGGAGATGAAGGTGCTCAGGAGATGCTGAGAGACAATTTACCCCACAAGAGCTTGGCATAAAGGATATTTTCAAATATTCCTTACAGGATCCCTGCAGTTTGTTGCAAAACGTGTTTGTTGGTGGTGAAAAAATTAGCTGGTGCTGTAGCTTTAAAGACAAATGAATGCTGTTAGCTCACATTGATTATTTCATCTAGCAGACTGGTGAGAAAAATTGTAGTCCCCATTCCAGCACCATTTGATGCTGAGAATTGCTGCTGTTCAGTGTCTCCTAGTATAAGCAAGTAAACAGTTAAGGTGTGCATGGTGTGTTTCATTCTGTGCAGTCAACTTTCTGCCCCTTGGAATGGGATGTTCTTTGGAGTTGTTTGAAATTGGAAGGAGACAGCCTCCTATGGAAGTACCTGCTGTTCTCAGTGTAGCTGGCAGACAGAATTACCAGTGCTTTGCAGTTTGGCACCCCTGCCCTTGTTGGAGGAATGCAAATCCTTTTTTTATTTTTTTTTCTAAAGACATGTTTGATAAATATGATTCTTCAGTTTACTGTTCAAGAAGAGGCAGTGGTCATAGGCTAGGAGATATCTATGAATACAGCAGAATCCTACCCCTGCCTGCTAGTGATGGGTCCCGTGTGGTGTGGGTTGGGTAAATATGAAAGTTAGGAAGTCTGGAGTTTGAGGAAGAGACTTAACTATTAGAACTGGCTTCGTTGGAATATTTATTTTACTTTGAAAATCTGTTTATTCATTCTTGGCTGATAATCATCCTCAGGATTTTGATTCCTTCAAAAATAAAATTGATCTGTCTGTTCTGCTGCAGTGGAAAAAAAATCCTGGGAGGCCATGGAGAAGAGATGCATTGACTAGTCCAGCAAGGTTGGACTTGATGACCCTGGTGATTCTGTGGTTCTGTGACTGTTGCCCTGGCTAACAAAAGACAATTTGGTGAGTGCTCAGAAACTGATCTCCTCCTCCAACAGCTGTAAGAACTGAATGAACTTTTAGAACAAATGAAGTTTTCTTCTTGATAACTCTTCATAGAAAGGGGAGTGACATCTGGTCACAGTTCAGCACCCTCTCCATTCTCCAGCAAGGTGGGTGGTAAGCTAGTGACTCATTAGCATCGTGGTTGCTCCCAGCCTAAATAGAGACCAAGTGAATCATGTCTGGAATGTCATTTTACTGATGTCTGACAGAAATTCAGGCTATTTTCTTGGCTGTCATCTTTAAGGTTATCTTCTTTGATTTAAATTATCAGCAATAGCTTAGTGCATAAAAAGTTAAGTGTTCCCAAAAGTGATTAAAATGCAGGTCTCCTGAAAAAAATGATAAATAATTTTGAAGGAAAGTATTGTAGCATTTCTTTGGGTTTCTTAAAAGCCAGTTTCCATGGTGTTTTCAATCTGGTTTAACACCTCTCTATTTTTAATATCCATTCCAGAAGATCTATTTGCTTACTTACATGGAGTTAGATAATGATTTTGTCTGTGCTAACTGTAATCTTAAAGGATGCATAGTCTAACAGGAATTGACTGCTTTACTGCATACAAAAGATAGACTAATTTCCTCATGGTTCCCACGTCTATTTATGAGAAGCTGTAACTGAATGACTCTATTTGCAGCTTCTTGCAGGTAAATAATCTCAGCTGCAGTTGCTGAACAAGCACTGACATGTGACAGCCCAGTAATAATATTTCCTGCAGCTTGTGCTAAGGTAGCTGGTGCCTTGTACCAATGATTGTGGATAAGATGGATAGCAACAAATATTACCAATGTTGTCAGTTGTTTAATTTACATTAATTTTCCCTGCTAAGCAATATATAAATATTCATGGTGTTACCATTTTAGTTTACATTTTGAGATGTTATCAGGGTTGAGAAGGAAACCTGGCATAAATATTTTAACTTTTCTAAATATCTAGTTCTTTGGAATCCCTGATGATAGTCACAGTGACATTAGTAGAAGGAAAACTTCTATAAAAGTTACATTTAAAGGAGTAATCACTTGTGAAGTTGACATGGAATTTTTATGTAATTATTTGTGAATCCAGTGTAATTATCTTATATATCTTATATCTAGCTACATAAGGAACATGCTGCCAAATGCAAACCTTTGGCTGGGCTGCTTTTGAAGACCTTTGTTCCTACCTCAGTGTTGTTTGATTCAGTTGTGACCTTGAAACTCAAGTAAAAAAGAAACCACCCTCTGTCAGAAGCTTTGTAGCCTTGGAAATAATGAGGAACCCAGTTGCATTCATTTCTGTACAATGTGAAAAATCAACTGGTTAGTTTTGTGGAATTCTTGATGTAAAAAACCCCAGTATTTAAACAATTTTGGACTCTGCTGTTAATTAAAGCAGTGATAGCTAGTTAGGTGTTTCAAATATTGCTGCCATTGTTTTAACTTCTAATTGGTGAGAAATTTGTTAACTATTCTATTGGAGTTTTTAATAGTTTTAATTATTGAGATTTTAATAAAGATTTGGCAACACTATCAGAGACAATTAATAGTTGACAGATGGGTGTCACAGTAATCAGTGTGCAAGAAATACCTGGGCAGATAAAAATAATCAGATCACATAGAAGCTTCTGTCTAGTTCCACTTAACACAAACAGGGAGCAACCAGGATGGGTCATTACTATTAATGTGTCTTTGATTGCAGAACATAATGTAAAGCTTTAGCACTAACTGGTTTTGATCTGACACCCATTTTTGAACAGTAAAAATAAATTCCATATTACTGTTGTATCTGTGCTCAGCCAGACAGTAGCAGCAATGCCATTTGGCTACCTTTTCACTTTAAGAAACAGTACAGTGTTTGGGTTTTTTTCTGCCACCTTAATGTTGTAAAGACCTTCCCCTGAGCTTTGGGAGAAATGGATTGTTATTACAGTAATTGGTTAGTCTATGACAACTTGCTTTAATTTCTTTATTAATAATGTTTCTTAATATGGAAAAACGTCATCTTGGTGTGTTTGAATTCAGCTGCCCTGCCAAAGCTAATTGCTCCTCCAGAGATGCCATCCTGGGATGTGCTGGGAGTGTGAAAAAGGACAACTGCTGACTTCAGGAACTTTTTTTTCCCCCAGCAGTTTAACATTTTTCATGTAATTAGACTTTGTGTTCTTCTTAGCTTAACAGATCTACTAATAATATTGTGCTTTAAAAGCTGTAAAGGGATGAGAACATTGTGTAAAGCAGATTCAAAGGGTGCCAGCTCATTACACTGACAGGTTGGTAAGTACAACATAGTTAACCTCTCACCTTCACAACTGCTTAAATACATTTCAAATGCTATCTTGATCATACATTGTAAGTGTATAGATTTGTGTTTTACTTGAATAATAGGGTAATCTACTGAAATGAGTTTTATGATCATTTTGATTGCAATCAGATTCTTTCTAAAGAGAAATTACAGTTTGCCTGTATCATCCACTTCATTAACTCTAACTAGAGGAAAGGAACACCCCATAAATATATATCTGCCTTGAGAGATGCACACACACCCAACTGGGTACAGACACAGATACAGAGCAGGGGTTTCTCTCATTAGTCCAAATAATACTTCCAAAGTCTGATGATGCAAATGATCTAATTAACAGAGAAAAACTCTTTAATAGTGCTGGTAAAGTTATACAGAGTATTCCTGGTGTCTGTCCCTTTTGCCTGGTGTGAGCTCCCCTTCCAGCAAGCTGTGGGTTGTCAGCTCTGCCTCCTGAAGTCCCATGGGGCTGGCAGGGTTTCCAGATTTCTAGCTGGCACTCACGTGAGGCCTTGGCTGAGATGAGTGCAGGGCAGGGGTCTCCTTGGCTTGGGGTCTGCTTGGGCTCTCTGTGTATTTCCTTACCAGTTTCCTTCTCTGTTGTTCACAGGAGCTTGAGGACCTCTGCCCAGCCTCCACTGCTCTGAAGGGCTGTTGGCTTTTAGGCAGCAAGTGCCCAATTTACCAGGTCTTTGCCATGACCAGTGCCCACAGGAGAATCCTGCTACACCAGGAGCTGTGCAGCTGCCAAAGGTGGCAGCTAACAAAACTAAAGCCAAGACCTGAGACATGCCTTTCAGGTGAGTAAAAAGCCCATGGCTTTCTCCTTGTAGTGGCAAAAGTTCTAAGACAGGGGTTTATAGCCTAGAGAAGAAAAATTCCTGAGTTGCTCTTGTGTAACTTTTCCAAATCTTCAAGAATTACACTATGCTGTGCAGGGAAATAAATGCACAAATGAACGTTCTCTTTCAGAGCCCTTGCAGCCCTTCCAAAGCATGCTGGAGCTGCAAGGGGAGATTCTTGGGAAACCCTACTGTTAAATAAAGATAATGAAGCTATTCTGAACGTTGGCAAACTGACTGTGGATTTAACAGGCATCAGATGATCAGTTAGAACCTAAAACCATGATAAAAGTAGGAGGGTTAATAGCAAAACCAGTGCAGATTGTGCCATAGGAATTGCTAGAGAAGGGATCTGTGTTCAAAGGTATCTGGCAAAAACCTGCTTGTGAGAGACCCACTGCAGAAACCAACTCAACCATCTTCACAATGACTGTGAACAATAAATGAGCTTCCAGACACTGAAACAGGTTGGCTTGTCTTATTAAGGGTTTAGGAGTAATAAGCAGCAATGATTTAATTTCTTCAGGTCTGTAATTTGCAGTAGCATATCCACTCAAATACCTGTTTACAACGTCATGCAGACTTCCGCCAGCTCAAAACAAATACGTGTTGCACACAGATGCATTCACATTTGTGTCTCAGAGTCTTAACCAATTTTCGTTGGTGGAAAGCCAGGTTTTGTAGTAATGCAAGCATGGCAGCAAAACCCAGGGGTTTAAGGGGATGTTTACATAGATTACAACATGCTAATTTTATCAATGAAATGGCAAATGCAATATAAACCAGTACGAACACAGTTATTTACCTCCAAGGAGATGGGCTGGAGCAGACCATGGACCTTATTAACCTTAATTATAAGCCCTTGGGGTGCCCTAAATTCTTAGTCCATTAAGTATAAAATGCTAATCTGCAGGGGCTGTAAACTCATCATGTGCAAAATTACTTGAAAATGCAAATGGGAGTTAGAAGAGAAACATTCATCCATGTCTGATTAATTCCTCACTGCTCCTGTCTCTGTGGGTGCATACTCCCCTGTGTCTACCACTGCAGCTTGCCCACTCTGAACTTGTGGGAGTGCTCTGGGTGGTCAGATGGAGGCTAATCCTCAGACCATTCATTGCAGAAAAATACATCTGGCAGTGGCTTGGTGAAATTCTACCCTGGTTAGTAGCAGATGACTTTGATGTCATTTCTTTGTTCTCTGTATCTGCAGAGCTGCTCGTGTCAGTTCCTGGTGAGAATGACTCTGTGCTACCTGACTGTTGTACAGCTCTTGGCAAAGCTGATCCTTTATCATCCTCATTTTCTAATTATATATTGCACTTTCTCAGCAAGCTGTGTTGTAAAGTTTGCTTGTTTTACTAATGGAACCTCAAAATACAACAGAGAAATGAACTAAAAAAATCCAACCCAAACACTTGAGAACTTTCTCATACTGAAGCACAGAAGTGTTGAATGGTTTTTAGTCTGCTAATCACAGTGGTTTTTATGAAATAAATACTATTGACTTGTGAATGCTTCCCACATGAGAAATACTGAGATTAAGACACTGTCATGGGCTGTTAGTTCTTAGTTTGTAGAAGCTGGCTCAGTGTATGGATATAAATGGATTGCAAGCTTCCCAAATCCAAAACCACACAAATGGGGTATCCATCTTTCTTCACTGATGCCGACCTTACTATGATAAAGGGTTGGAAAAAGTGTTTGACAAATACTGGTTGTCTCATTTCTGTTGGCTTTTTTGCTGAAGTGTCTTCAGTAGTCAAAGATTGTGGGTAATAAATTTCAGGGAGTTGATGTTTCTCTGTTAAGGTGAGAAGAAAACACCCCAGTGAAATTAAGATTTATGGCTTATGGGCCTGACAAGCTCTGATTTCCTTGACATTTGTTTACTCCAGTGTGCATAACAGCAAAACAAAGCTGGAATTGTGAAGAGTGGCACCAATTAGGAATACATCCTGTGTGAAGACAGACTGTAATGTCAGTGCTGTACACATGGACTATGTGTGTAATTACAGTGGATAGTCCTCACTGTGAGAATGAGAGAGAAAATGAAGACCTAGAACTATCCTGGAATCTTTCTAGTTGAAGACAGTACAGTTCATATTACATTAGGAAGGACAGGAAAAAGAAATTGTATCAAATAATAGAACAGTTTAACAATGCTATAATAGTGGTCTTTTTTTCTGCAGATATTTATGTTTTTAGTACCATGTATGTTTTAGATTGTTCATCCACATTCATCTACAACTCATATACATGAACTCATCATGAGATCTGTCAGGGGGTCAGGCTCACCTTGACCTGTTCCTCCTCCTTTTCCTTTTTGTTACCCCCTTCTTTATTTTTCCTTTTCTGTCGCCCCCTTTTATCTGCCTGCCTGCCTGCCTGCCTGCCTGCCTGCCTGCCTGCCTGCCTGCCTGCCTGCCTGCCTGCCTGCCTGCCTGCC
>JAOEGS010016147.1:81070-108772 GCA_025447755.1 Corythornis vintsioides
ATATCCTCATAAAAGGCTATCAGATTAGACAAGCATGATTTCCCCTTACAGAATCCATGTTGACTACTTGTGATAAGGCTCCTTTCTTCCAGATGCTTAGAGATGGCATCGAGGACAAGCTGTTCCATCACCTTTCCAGGGATGGAGGTGAGGCTGACAGGCCTTAAAAAAAGCTTATTTACAGAAGGCAGACTACTATTAATGACATTTGCATGGAAATTTCCCACATGAATATTTATAAATATTAACTATGAACCCAGTGCAGTGTATGTACTGGCACAGTCACTTCTCTGTACAGACGTGTGACTGTGGTTGAACTCAGCAGAACTGACATCTCTGGGGCCACACCAAGCAGCTTGTTCCACATGCAGATGTCCCTTTGGCATCCTATTATAAAGACTGGAAAACATACTGTTTTACTGGCAATAAAGCAGCAATAATGTCTTAATAGAATCTGAAAGAATAACTAAGCACTTCAAATGCCTGAAATAAAGGGATAATTGAAGATGCTTTGGGTTTAAGCCTCAGTAATTTCTTACTTTATAATAACTCAGGTGACTTCATATCTAATGAAAGGCAATAAGATAAGAGCACATTATTGATTGAGGACTTAAACTTTGCTTGTATTTGTAGTGTGTCTCATTGATACACATCATTGTAATGGAAGAAACAAATTATTGAAATGATATCTCATTATCCTTATTACAAGCCAGTAACTCACTTGAGCAGAGACTTTTCTCAAGCTTTGCAAATATTTTGATGAGTATGTTGCAAATTAACCCCCACGAATAATTTGTGCTCATGGTTTTCTAGTTAATGTGACCATTGAAATTGTCAGGATTATTTATCTTAAATGCTTGAAGGTCTAGAGTTAGATTTATTTAAAAAAATAGATATTTATTTTGTTGTCGTTGTTGTGGGTGCCATAGTCCTTCTGGCTAGGCTGTTAAGCTTTTCTCTGCAGGTGCAGACTCCTCAGGTATACCAGGGAAGGGCAGCAGCTCCCATCCTAATCCAAAAACTGACAGATGGTGTTTAAAAAAAACAGTGAATGGGATAGGAATGAGCAGCTTGGTTTCCAACATTAAGAATCAGTTTTATGCCTTTAGATGTTTTGTAATGTAGTGGGTTACAGTGTCTGGTCATGGTCTGCAGGTCCAATCAGCTCCATTAGAACTATGGAAGTTTGCATTTTGAATTTTTATGGTAGGCATTTAGTCTTAACCCTGCTGCAGTACAGAGAAATGGGGGGGGGGATGCATTTATTATGGAATTAATATGCCAGGAGCTCCTTTGTTAGCATTGCCCTTTGGAGGCTGTGCTGCTGGGAATGTGCCAAAGGGTGTAGAGCTGTGTGTGCCCTGTCAGCCCAACAGCCACATCCAGCACTGGCAGAAATGCTCTGTCAGCCTAGCTTCTGATGAAACACCTTGCTTTCCAGCTCAGGGGAAGACAACCATCAACAACCCAGGCATATTGTTTTCCCAGCTCTGTGTGAGCTGGTCTCCCACCACCCCCCAAACTCACCAGTCCACATCTTTCGTGTGCCTGTGGCAGGGCTGCAGAGCTGATTGCTGCCTTTGTGCTGCTGCTTGCTGTTCTCAGGGAGAGTGGTACATGCATGAGAAACTTTGCCAAAGACCTAGCAGCCCTTGGCCTGTATCAACTGTGATGGAAAGATTTTTACTGGCTGTCTTCATGAAGTTCAGCAACCAGTGGGATTGTGAAGGGTGAGCTTCACTTTCAGGTGTCTGGCATTACTGCAGAGAGACTCCTCCTTCACTCCATGCCTCAGCTGGGGGGTGTGAAACAGCAACAAATGGCAAGCAGGTTCTGTGCTTTTATCATGAATGGTGAGTTTTGAGACCAGTGTGTGCAGGAAGGTTAATGGGAAGAAACTGCTGAGACAGCAGGACTGTGATCAGTTACTGGAGATGCTTTCAGTTCAGTCTCTGCCCAGAGCTGTAGGAAAATACACTGACAACAGCAGTGCCAGCTTTCTACAGACAGCCCAGTTTAACCACACCAAGCTGTTAACAACTGATTGAGGAGGAGTTGGTGAAGCTGCAATGCAAAACCAGTAGAAACCATTCAGTGTTTTACTTGTGAAATTGTTCTTCACTGGAAAACGGTTTCATATAATTGCCATAATATTTTCTGCTATGGCAAGTGTGGATTTATTTGTCAAATGCCTGCAAAATAACAATACAGAGTCTTCTTCTGTAGTGAGAGTGTATGGGAGGGATAATTGAGAAACTTGCTTTTTCTAAAAATAGTTCTTCCCTCATAGGAATAAAGAAGTATTTAGTTCTAAAAGCAGCATTTCTTGTCACACTTTCATTCCTTGAATCTATTTGCTAAAAAGTGGGTTCCTTATAGTTGGGCTGTTTATTACTCTGTCCTTGATGACTCATACTGTGATGCATCACTTTGGGTTATTTCAGTGATAAGGAATAGCCCATAATAGAACATTTTGAGTAGCTGGTAGAAAGCAGTGGAATTGTTTTAGTGAAGATGACAGTGCTTGATAACACAGTTATCCTAGATGGGATTTATTGAAGGAGAAAAATCTTGTAAGTAAGAATTGATATTTCAAGCAATAAACCATAACATTTAATAGTATACAAATAAAGCAGTAGTTAGGTGATCATAACAGGATATTTCTGCTATAAAATTATAATGAAGCTATATTTCAAGCTGCAAATGGAGTTGGAAATAGAAGCCTTAAATATTCAAATTTTCTTCAGCAGGAATTGCTCAGTTTTGCTTTTTATTTCATAAAAGTTCTTTCACTCATCTGGTTTTCAGGGGGTGCCAGGACATAGTGGATTAGGACCAGACAGGCTACATCTCAATGTGATCTGAAAATCAGCAATGCTGCATTTATGTGTCAGAATCTGCTCTGAATGGAAGGTTAATCTGAAAAGGAGTCTTGTTCAGTAGATACCACAGACCAGTTCCTACCAGTAGATACAACAGGGGCTTCTGAACAGGAAAAGTAGAATTGCTGTGTAAGGATTTGCAGGAAAGCAGCTGCACAGCTGTAGATACATCTCTATATATTTATTCTATAGAAAGCAGTGTCACTAAAATTACATAACAGTACATGATGGTATGGTATTTATAGAGAAAAAAAAAGGGGAAATACACTATGTGTTGCAAGTGTACTAGCAGAGTAGCTGCAGGTGATAAATGTTATTTCTCTGCCAGTCACCCTGTCTTACTCTGCAGATTTTTTTACTGAATGGACAAAAACTGCTGTGGACCAGATTAGAATCAAGAAACTGTTTGACTTATCTGTAATGTAATGGTGATGTGAATCAGTTTCTTGAATGCTTTTTTCTGATGTCTGTTAGTAAATAAGACTAAACATCACTAGAGTCAGCTGAAATTTTATTATTCATTATCTTACTCTTCTCTATATCCAGGGCTGGCACTGTGAATTAATGTAAATTATTCCTCTAGTGTATTCTTATGTTTTGAGGTGTTATAGGCACACCCTCTACCTGTCCTTCTTCCCCCCATATGTTAATTTTCTATTTAAAACACATCTCTGTCAGTTCTCAGAGGCAGGCTGGATGTTTTCTGATGTGTACTTGCCAGTGATTTTATGCAGCACAGCAAACATCGCAGCAGTAGTTGAATATTAACACACAAGTTCTTAGTTTTGAGAACTGTCTTAAGCAAGGTGATAAGCTTTCAAGATTTGCTATCAAAGAAATGAACTGTGTGTTATTCACTTTTGTCTGAGAATATTTTAAATACAGCATTTTTTACTTATTAATTTTGATGCATAAGAGAATTACCCACTATAAAAATAGCTCTTGAAAAGTTCCTCTTAGTGAGCAGCAGCAGAGAGTTACTTTCTAAGGAAAGATCTATGGGGGTTTTTTAATCAAAACTATTCATGAAGTTCTGATGTCTCTATGTCCTCCTGAGATTATTGTGTAGGAGAGATTCATGATAATTTTTGGTGAAGAGGCAGTCTATTTATTTTTTTCAAGTAGCATTTGTCCTCATTCTGTATTTGGGGAGAGAATTTCCTTTCTCCTGTCTTCTTACTGCAGAACATAAGGGACTTCAAATGGGTAATTTTAACTTCACAGAAATGTTGATGTCATGGTGTTACCTTAGAGTATCTCCAAAATGAGCAGTAGCTGTTAGCACAGCTTTCAAATAACCCACAAACTTCTGTCTTTAACCTGGTGTTGATCCTGATCCACAGATGAAAGGATGTGCATGAATGTAATAAAAAGGGAAAATGTGTTTTCTCACTCATATCCATGGGCTGATCTATCACATTCCACTGAGCCCAGCACAGATGGTGGCAGTGGGTAGATAACCTGGCCAAAGAGTTAATGTGGAGGTGGTTGTACCATGGAGTTGAAGTTGTACAGTGGTTGGTTAAATCAAATATTTGCTTTTATCTAGACTGGTAATTTGTGTTTCTTGGTTTGTTTCCTACTGATATCATTCATTATTTGTGTCATTTTCCTCAGCTGAGCCAACAGGATTTTTTGAAGGAGAATGGCACAGAGTTGAGTGCCATAAAAAGAGCATTTGCAGTGTTATCAGCCACTCTGGGTGCACACACTGCATTCAGAACAACAACAACAAAGTCCTGATGATGGGATTGAAGCCCCCCAAGGTTATCTGTAAGAACAGAAAATCAAACCATCATTCTGCCCTTAATTCCAACAGAACTTTCTGGAACAGTTAAGGTATCAACACCACCATCTTTCAAGGAACTCTGAGCCCCCCTGTGCCATCCTGGTGGTTTGTAGAGTACAGTGAATTGAGGGTTGGACAGGAGTCCATAAAAACTGCCCTGCACAGCACGTCCCATTGAACCATTCTGGCCAAGGGGAGGAAGGAGAGAGCACTCCCAAGGGGAAGCTCTGCTTGGTAGCTGCTCTGTTCAGCAGCTGCTGTGGTGTCCCAGGTTCAAGATGTAGGACCAGTAACTTCTGTGTATTAGCAGAGCCTCAAATACTCTTCATACTGGAACTGCAAGGAAAGCTTCAGCTCACATTCTTTTAAGGAGTGTGAAAACCTCTCCCTCCAAGCAGTGTGTCTGCACCCAGCCATGGGATGCTGCAGCAAGAGTCCACATCCCTGCAGAAGCCCAAGTGTTTTTTTGCTAGTGTACTGTCAGGGTCTGCTTGCTGCCTGGCTGTAGGGCTGTATGCAGACTGAATGTGGAGTGTGGCATGTAGGAGTACACTGAGTGCAGGGTATGTAATTCTGTTCAGAAACAGCCTCTCAGAAAAAGATTTCAATTAGAAATAATCAAATGATTATATTTCAGTGGTTTATGCATCTGGAATTAATTGTCATAGTTGAATAAATATAGTTTTGATACCTTTCTTCATGCTGTCAGGCATGGTATTTTTAATCTGGATGGTCTGGGATGACTGACCAGAGTAAATTTTTTTTCTTGTGCCTCAGAAAAATGTTGTCTTTATGGACAAAAAAAAGGTTTTGGTTTTAATTGCTGTGGTCTTTGTTATTGAAGTCGATGCTATTAGTGTTTTTCAGTCCCAGTTGAAGCACAGCAGAGCAGTGAATAAAAGTGAACTGAGCTAGTACATGGAATTTTCCTACATTTTTTGAGCTTGCAGGCAGTGTTTTGCACCAAAACACCCAGGAGGGGGGGAAAAAATGTTAAAAGGCTATAAAAGTAATTCCTGGTCAAAGTGTAATTTTGGTGACTTCAGAGGGCATGGTGCTGAGCACATCTGAGCCACTCCCATCAGCATTTCTGACACAGGCTGTTGCAGCTGTAGGTGGAGATGCCCCTTTCTGGGTATCTACCCCTTGTGGAAATGCTGGAGATGAGTTGTGAAGATGTTCATAGCAGTTACATGCTGCCCCCAACATGCAGTCAGGCTTTGCTCCTTGGTGTTTACAGCTCTCTTACTCCCTAGAAATAGCAGAGGAGTTCTTTGGGTGGAAGATGCAGAGAATAGGGCCTGATTTCTGACATGGGAGAGCAATTAAAAAGTTTACAAAGCAGTAAATTCATTGTTTTCTTTATATTAAGAAAGTAGCAAGGCAATGAGCAATTTCATTAGAATTTCTAAGCTTTCATTTATTTGGATGAACATGGCATGACTTCATTTGAATATCTGAATGCTAATTGCATTGACATTGTTATTAAAGCAATTAACTTATCAGCTATTTTTGACTATGGCTAATCAACTACAATAAAGTAGTGTGGCATGAAACTTTCTAGAGCTGTATTCACAGGATGATGGTCAGATTGCTCTGGATTAAAAAAGACGAGAGATCTACTTATGAATATTAATTTTAATTAGTACATATTTGTGAAGAAGTAATTTGGCAATCATCCTTAATATGTGATCTTGCCTATAAGCTGTCTGTTTATATACACACAACTGTATGTAGGCAGAAGGTTTTATTAGAGAAATAAATTAATGTGTTAACTATTGGTTTTGAAGAATAATTTGCTATTTACCCATTAGGGAGAGTTGTTAGTCTATCTTAACACACTGAAAATCTAATTTTCCTTAAAAAAATATTAATTATTCCTCCTAGCCAAAAAGGACTACATCATTAACCCCAAAGGAATTGTAATAAACAAAAATAATTTAAAAGCTTTATTAAGTTCAATTAATTGGTTGTAGCAGACTAATTTTGTCATGCTTTGCTAGACAGTGTATTGTAAGTAATTTTGATGATCTCCAATTGAGTTGGGCAAACAAGCCTGCACACCAAAGCAAAAATTGAATTGTCTTGATAATTACAAAAACCATTGGCCTGTTTGGTTTTTGTGATAAATGGGTTAATTAGCTACTTTTTTTATTACATCCAGACTTTCAGTGCAGTAGCAGAGTGGTTATTTATTTTGCCGTGTAAACTAGTATAGTCAAAATTCCATTGTGCTGATTTGTTCAGGATAAAAATCTTTAGAGCTTCTTGATTTAATATTAGATAGGTATGGTTGTGGATGTAGTTTTCATTATTTGCTGTTGGTTTTTGTAATTTCCAGACATACATTTTTTATGCTAGTCATTTTTCAGATACTTGCCTACCAGTATAGCAAGCTTGCAATACTGGTCCCAGCAAAATCATCCTGAAGAAGGATTAGGTCCTGATCCTGTATCTTTAAAATACAATCACAAGAGAAACTTTCTAGAAACTGATCCAGTACCTTGGTAGATTAAAAGTTTTAGCTGAGCAGTATTTATAAGAAATGATAAAATGATAATCAGGTAAGATCCTGTTTAATTGTTGTTGAGTTGGAGCTCATTTACTGAGCTTTGGAGCAGATCTGGTAACATGGGAGTGGCAGGTATTGTGTTAATCCAAATATTATTCAAATTATAGTTAATTACAAGTCTAATAATTAGTCATTCTGTTTAGTTGTCAACTTATATCTGCCAGAATATTATACTCCTCAGTCATTTTGTTTAATATTTGTTTAATTCTATTGAGCCATTATAAGTGTCACAGGAATTCTAACTTGTTAGTTTGGTGCCATTGTAATCATTGTTCAGTAATGAATGGTGATCTTGCTCTCAGCAAAATGATTTGAAAGGTGAGACAATTTCTGTCTTTCCTGCAACATAATTTAGATATAAACCCAAAGGTGTTTTTATTGTGGCAAATATTGTCAGGGCTGCAGCATCTGCTTCACCCCACCAAGAGAGTGGGGACTTGTGGAGCAGAAGGGATGGCCCAGCCTGAGTGTGCCACCTGCTTTGGAAATAACCTGAGTGAGCCTGTGCTTCTTGGCATTCATCACTGGGAAAGCTGTGGATGTGCTCCTGGAATGGACAGACACCTTCTTCTACACTCATTGCTTCTTGCAGACATCTAAGTAAGTTCAGTTATTTCATGTAACCTGCTTTTCTGGGAAGCAGGCTTCTGAAAACAAGGAAAAAAGTTACTTCTCTCTATATACAGTCACATAGATGGTTTGCTTTTTTTTTGAGGTGGTATTTTTAGAAGATTTGCAGCTATTTGTATAATGTTTATTATAAAGGAGTGAAAGCATTGGAACAAGTCATACCTTTCATAAAATTAGGTTTAGTATATATAGCTGATAACATACAAGTATATGATGTCTGAATTAAGTTTGCATGAATGTTTATATAAACAATGTGCCTTTTATGGCAGGAGCTGAATAACATATTTTCCCTCTGAATATAAAAATCAAAATAGATTTATTGGCTAATTTGGTCTGCGTTCAAATACCTACTATTTAAAACACCATTGTATTCATCAGGAAGTAATTTGTATTTGGAATATATTAGATAAAGAGAACAAGTTAAAATATACTCTCCAGTATTGATCAGTTATAAATGCACCTATATATATAATTATTTAATAGGATAGGTAGCTCTAATTCTGTAATCTAGTAACTAAGCAGGATTGGGGCATAATTTTTTTTCCAAGTGCTTCTTATCACTAATATTCTTTTACCAGAAAACCATAAAAACATTTCTGAACTGTTTAAAAAGTTCCTGCTGTGCTCTTAATTGAATGTAGTCTTCTATATTTAGTCTTTCATTCAGGTGTGGATCACATGGGCATATGTTAATGAGGACTCAAATGCTTTAATTTGTATATACCTGAAATCTCTCTTCAGTGCAGTTTTAAAGCAGAATTCTCATCTTGATCCCATTTTACAGTTGTGCCTAAAAACAGCAGCCCTGTCTGGTAGACAGTAATTGTATTTGTTGTCTTTTGAGAATTTTTTACATTTAGAAGGAATATAGTAGCAAAACAATGTCTAAACAACAAAATCATTACATCAAAATTCAGCAAGAACAGAATTCTAGAACACAAAAATCTCCAGCACTGTTGGCATATAAGGACTTGGAGTCCTTAACACGGTGTTTGCAGAGCACTCTCTTGCTCCCTCCACTGTGTCTTTTTTCCACATCATCTTCTTTGCTGTCTATCTCAATTACAAGTTCTCTTTTGCAAGTGCTTCCACTGACTGAAAGCACAGAAACAACACAGCTGAGCCTTTGAAGTCTCAGTTAATATCCAAATGGTGTGTCCTGTTACATGCCTGGGGACATGACTGAGAGGGGATCTTATTCATGTTTACAAATTTCTGGGGGGCATTTGTCAAGTAGAAGGGGCCAGTCTCTTGTCATTGGTGCCCTGTGATAGAACAAGAGGTAATGGCCAAAAACTGGAACACAGAAGTTCCACCTCAACATGAGGAAAAACTTCTTTACCATGAGGGTGGCAGAGCCTGGAACTCACTTGGGTGTTTCTGCTCTGGCAGGGGGGTTGGACTTGAGATCTCCAACCTCCACCATTCTGTGATGAATCATTTGATCCTGATAGGCATTGCTGAGCTGTGGGTGTGATGAGGCTTAGTGATCTCCAAATGAGGTGAGAGGCAGCCTGATTGCTCTTCCTACTTTGCCCTGTACATGGAAACATATGCTATGGATGGCAGCAGCAACATATGTGTTTGTAAAAACAGTGTGTAGAAAAATAACCTTTTCTGGCACATAATTATTAGTATTCAAAGAAAAAGCAAACCTAAAACAAGTGAAAAGGGAGAAAACACCACAAAACTTAGTGTTTTTTAGTGCAGTTTTAGTTGTGCATAGCAACTGGGCAGACAGTAATGAACTTTTTGGGGAAAAGAGGTGACATGGGAATTCCTGAACAACTCTTAGTTCTTGATCCTGATAGTGAAATGTATTCTTCACTGAGGTTAATGAAGATGTTTTAGTTGATCTAACAACTCCTGGTTAGAACTGTCCCTGCCTGCCTTCCCTCTGCTGCTTTTCCTGGGTGTGTGCTGCTGGCTGTAGTTCCATCCTGGCACTGACTCTGGTGCTTGTCAAACCCTTCACAAAGCCAATTCCAGAGCAACACAGCCTTGCCTTCCTCCCCCCAGTTTTCCAGGATAAGTGAATTGAACCAACTCACAAAGAAAGAGATGAAGTTTTGTTAATAATGAGCAAAATATTTCATTCCAGTGCAAGCTGTTCTGATTCTTGTATTATTTCATTGAGCTGTAGCCTAAGAAGTCAGGTAAGAATAAGTGTCTCTTTCTGTTCCTTGCTTATAACTGACCTACTGAGCTTCCTCTCTCCCACTTTTGATCCATTCTCCTTGGAACAGGGACTGTTTCTTAGTGATGTTAACTCTGGCACAGCAGGGCCTGAAGCATTTATCTGCTGTAAATGACTGATTTCAGCAGTGAGTGTGGAAAGTTTAGCTTTATACTTGCAGTTGACAGCAACATAAAACCAACTTTCCATGTCTTTTTTTTCTTAAGGAGAATTGTATTTTGAGATAATTAAAAAGAAATACATAACACTGCATCCCCCCTCCCCCAAAACCTGGGTGTTCATTAAGTTTAATAGCATTTTTGAAAGTGATAGTATTTCCAGACACTCTTGATTCTCTAAGAAATCTAATTACTTCTTTCTCCATTACAACTTTGGAGGATTATTCAAATATTTTATAGTCCTAACTGCACAGAGCACTTTAATCCTATTGTTTGTAGATTGTCATTCTCCTGCCTTCTTTCTGCTTGCCAGTCTCCCATTAGGCACTACAGGCACATCCTGGTAATCTCAAAATCCAGCAAAGTGCTATCTGGCAATCAATGTCTGCCTGCCCCCTCTATTTACTTTCCACTCCTTGCATATTTTAAAATAAAATAACTAGACCCACAATCTCCTCTCCAGCACAGTACAAACGATGACTTCAAAAAACATACAGAATTGGTATCTGTCCTTCTGAGTCCCAGCTTAGTGCTGCCATCTCTTCCCTTCATCCTTTGTCTGCCTTCTGAGCGTTAGAAAGGAGTCACCCTTTTCTCTCAGGCAGGCAGCTGCCCTGAAGGAAGCATTCAATGAGGAAAAGAAGATTCCAGTCTCTTAGATGATGATTTCTTCCTCTCTTTCAGCTATCTTCAAGTCATGGGGCCTGACAGATCCCAGATCTCTGTTATGAAGTGCAAGTGCCCTGAATTTGCAAGAGCAGTAAGTCCCCATTTACTGCTTGCTCCCAGACCTCTCCAAGAAAGGCAAGGTCAGGTTTAGAGTGCTGGGTGTTTGCTGGCTCTGGTGTTCACCATGTCTGCTGTAGGCACTGTGGCCTCTGTACACAATTGTTGGGTTATATGGCAGGACAGGTGATGTCTGGGATAGTCCTTTTGTCAAACTTCCAGAAGACTCTTAAGTTCTACTTTTCAGAATGTTATTTACCCTGTGCAGTTGTTGCTTTGCATTTTTAAGAGTCTAGAATTGTGTGGCTACACAAACATTTATGTTTATGCACCATGTATGTAAATCACACACGTTTTAGTGTAATAAAACATTGCCACTGTTTACAAGAACATGAAGCAGGTGCAGAGACTGATGGTGAGATAGATGCATAAGCATTTCTCTGGAAGTTTATTTCTTTTCTTTACAAAGTGCCATAGTCTGGTAATGATGCCAGTAGATCCTGTGCAGATGGCAGAGTGCCCTTGGGGTGATTTTTCCAAGTGCCCTTCTCTTGTAGAAAGGGGCATTTGCTCCATAGCAGCACGTGGTGACTACTGTTTAGTACACAACTGGGATTAACAAGCCTTTTTGCACCACCATATCTTGCTATATTGTTGTATATCATTTCAGCTGTTGGGGTTTTTCCCCATTCTGCTAGAGCAAATGAAGCAAATCAAATCAAGGAGATCACTCCTCATTTCCTAGCAGCATCTGACATTTGTTGGGAGTGGGCTAAATGCCACTTCCATCCTTCTCATTTGCTTCAGTATTTCTTCAACTCCACTGTTCCAAAGGCAGAATGATCTGGGAGTTAATAGGACCCTACTTTTTATAGTTCCACTGTTTATCACCCACGTTTCATAGCATGGCATGTCCAAAATAAACTCATGTCTGTCCATGCTTCTGAAAGCAAGTGTTTGAAGCCCAGTGTGTGGTTCCAGCTTTTTTTTTTTTTCACTGTATGTGAACTCCAACACCTCCCATTCCTCGTCTAATAAACCAGGCTGCTTTTGCAGTTCAGCAGCTTTGTTTCACAAGTACATTAGCGGGTGAGAAGCGTTCACAAGTAGCTTTGCTGACAGGGGAAAAGGCTGCCAGAGCAGATTTCAGAACTGGGGAGCTTTTGCCACCTGTATTGTTTGGAAATTTAAGAAGCCAACAGACTGATGAGTTGACTTGTTACAAGGCCTTCTGATCACCATCTGCCACACACACCTTGCATGTTAATTTACCCACAGGGACGAGGTCTCCAAATAGATTTACAGCTGGCATGTCAGACTTACAAGAATTCACAACAGTTGCTTTCAAATAAGCAGCAGAAATGCGTTTATTTTATTGAATTTTTTTTATAAGGCGTGAATCAGGCAAACACCCCTAGTTAAATGTGTGCTGTGACTTGGTTGATGTTATATAAACACTGCACCTTCAAACCAGAACCTTGTTCACTGTGGAATTGATTCTTCCCAACAATGAACCCTTCTCCTGGTGCAGAGCAACTTTACTTTGTCACAGTGTGTGAGTAATTCTTTGGGGGTTTTTATGCAGTTGAGGTTGGGTGAAATCTTTTGCACTTCTCAGGTTTTACTTGTGCTGGACCAAAATAAATAGGTTGTTGTTCGTTTTTTTGGTTGGTTGGGTTCATGTTTTGGTGGTTGGTCTGGTTTGGTCTTTTGTCCAAGCAGCAGAGGGGAAGGATTGTAGTTACCCACAGTGGCAGAAATGTGAAGAAGCAGAGTTGCAGTAAATGGATGCATTTCTACACATCTGACATGGCCTGGTGTTGCTCATACTCACTGCTTTTAATGAGTGGAGGAAACAAAACATCAAAAAAAGGTTTTTTACTTTCTTACTTTCATGTAGTGATTATTCTCTAGTGGTATTCTCTAATAATTAAATTCCCTTTGTTGATCTTATTTTTTCTTACATATTAGTAAAGCATATGTGTATTATCTCAAACATAGCACAGACTTCCAATCTGCCAGACAGTGGAGATGCTGTTGAATGTAGTTTTTCATCTCAGCAGCCCCTACTTTGGTCAGGAGGTAGAAGGAAATGCTCTTATTTTAAAAATGCTGCTGTTCTTTCATGGTTATAATTGGCCTTCAGTGCCAATGTTTTATTACATTACACATGTTAACAAATGAAATGTTGAAAGAATAGATGGGTGAATTTGAGATGTGTTATTGCAGTATCACGAGGATACTCTGTGAAGAAACTTTTCCCTCAATGTTTCATGTGTTTGTTGAAGCCCAAAAATTCATGGAAGCTTTTCAATACAGTGGAGCTGAGTTTGGTAAAAAAATTAGGATATTTTGTTTTCCTATCAGGTTAAGCAACTGTTACCACTGAATGTTCTGCCTGCAGTGTTAAAATAATGGATTAATGTTTGTCATTTATTCTGCTCTACTTAGCATAATTCATTCTTTATTAGAAATATAGTGTCTCTTATTTGATATTTTCAGTATTTTATGTTATAGCTAGATGTCTGTTGTGCTTGTCTTCTTAAGATGGGGAGAACTGTCTCTTAGACTATGTTTAAATGACTCTAGATTGTAAGGGCAGTAATATTTTTATACCATAAAGTATGGTTTGCTATCTTTCACAATTTCTAGTGGGAAAATAAGTTACCTTAGTAACCCACAGCCTAAAGCCATGCAGTGTGAATCAAGTTCTTTGGTACTTGTGAAGATGGCAATATGAAAAACTTCCAGGGCTGTCAGTGGCCTCACACTTGAGGTACTTGGTGGTATCTTGGTATTGTGTAGAACAAAGAAAGTTAAATTTTCTTTTCTCTGTTGTTTTGGTTTGGAGTTTTTGTAGCTTGTTTGTTTTTCCCCTGCCATTTCAGTAAGTGCTAATAATGCTGTGTTGCTGCCACACATCTTTTACTACTTCAGTTGCTACAAGGACACTTGTCTGACTTCAGAATCTGTTCTAACCTTTCATTAAGAAAATCAAAAGTGGTTTATGGGAGGCAAACATCTGGCCTAGAATTTCTTATGATTAGTAAGTAGTCCATATACAGGGTTACTGGTTTATTTGCTTCAGTGACTCTCTTTTCTTTTAAAGCTAGTTAAACTCATCTATCTCTTCTCCTTTTTGCCCTGGCATTTTTGTATGATCACAGAGCTTTGAAGCTATCCCTGTGATTCTTTAATTTTTTATTTTCTGGTAGTCTGTAGGGCATAGTAGACTGGTGAGATATTAATGGGCCTAATTGTGATAAAGTTTAATGGGTTTCTCACACACTTCATCATTAGGCCAGTGGCACAATTTATTGTCATCTTTCCTCTGTGGTCGTTGTGTTAGCTGGTCCTAATTATAATTAAATGTTTCAAGGCTGGATGGAATAATGCTCCCCTTTTTTTTTTTCTCTTTTATGCCTGAGTTTTTGTCTTTTTTTTTTTTTTCCTCTTTTTCTCCCCCTACCATGATAAGGAATTTCATTCCATCCTGCTTGCTATCATATAGAACAATATATTTCTATTTGCAACCTGTTTTCCTTCATCCAGTTGTTGGCTGAACCAAATTGCATATAATTCATAAAATCTGTTCATCATCTTTGACTAATGTTTAAAACACACTTTAGGCAATCACTGGAATGAATGTCATAAATCTCTCTCTTGGGCAGTTCAAACCTCTTAAACCCCCTATATCAAGGAATAATTTTTTCATTTCTGAAATGATCAATCCTGTTTATAGTGCTTCTTAGGACATGGAAGTAAAAAAGTTTCCTGATTTATGCCCATGCTACTGATTATTTGTGTTACAGGGGAACTGGACAAGTGGAGAGGGGGTAATATCTCCCAATGGGTAAATTTACCTTTTAAACTTGCAGCTGGTGCACTCACTGCTGCTTTTCCTACCCTTACTTGTCTCTGCAGGAGAATGGTTGCATAAAAAATGGTAAGGCATGTGTTTCACAATAACACAATTTCACTTCTGACAGGTATTCATAGCTACACTGTAAGCAAGGATTTGTTTTTCTTGCACACTTTCAATAAAAAACTGCAGCTATTTCTGGGCAACATTGCCAGGAGACAACACCTAATTATAAATATGTTTAAAATACATACAAGTTAACTTTTCTGGAATAAAATTTGTCAGCTACGGGCATCTTAAGAATATCCAGGTATCTTTTTTGCACTTGGGGTTTTCCACAAATGTAGCTTTGATTTTAATTCACCACCTGGCTTTCTCAAGTTTGGGTGCAGTTATTATGTACATATTAAATCAGAATACGGTGCTTTCCATACTTTTATAATGCAGTTGCATGTGTGGCTTGAAACTTGGTTTCAGAGAGGGAAGTACTGAGAGCTCAGGATTTGCCACCGTTCATCTGCTGCAGCGCCATCTGCTGTCCGTTAAACGAATAGCAAATTGTTTCCTAAATAAACTGGCTGAAAAGTGAAACACAAGTGAATGGTTACAACTAAAATTCAGAATAAAATCAGCCTCAACTCCCTGTTCTAGACACATGCTGCTCAGGTATGTATTTTTAAAAAAGGAGAACTTGGGGTTTAAAATCGTATCATGGCAATTTCTCATGTGTTACTCTTGGAAGTACTGTGGTTAATCCTATTTGGTGTTCCTCACTAGCAAATACAGTGGAAGTCAGAAGGCATGTGGGATTTCATTTGGTAACTTGGCCTGTAAATAGCTTCTTGACATTATAATAACTGGCTTCAGTTTCTACCTTCCAAAAATAAATGTTTTCTCCCTGAAAACCTGATAATTTATCATTTTCTGTCTTTCCTTTGAACTATTAATTTAAAACACCAGTATTATTTTGTCCACGAGGTGTTAATATACATGATATGAGCATCTAACAGAATTTCTGCATGTGGGAAGACACCTTAGAACTGTAATGGCTCCTTTCATGGGTACCAGATTTCTCATCTAGGAAAGCACACCAGTGACAAAATTCTAATTATATTTAACCTAAATCTAAGAAAAGTATTCTGGACTAAAGATAATATGGTGATGCATTATTAGTCAACTTGGATATGCTATATGTTTATGGACTTCAGTACTAATATCATCTGGGATTTTTACTTGGAGAATCTCTTCCTATTTTTTTCTAGCCTCAGAGGAATTTGTTCTTTTGAAGTTAATAAAAACTAAACTACAATATATAGTATTTTGCTGATGATGGAGGTCTCAGATTTGCTTTATTCTGAATCTAACAGATGGTATTTTAGAGGACAAAAGGACTTGCTGCCTGTGCAAAAAACTTGATCTCAGTACAACTCTCACTTCTATCATACTAAGCAGATGATTCTAATGGAACTGATTGACACAATCCTTTGTCTCTTTCAGTTTATCCTTCACGTATCCATCACACTGTGACTAAGACAATGCCTAACTCTGAGGTGCCAGCACTGGGAAGACCTCTGCCTTGATTCCTAGTATGGCTGAGATGAGTGACTGGGGTAACCTGATTAACTTTAAATGGTCATTCTTTGTGATAAGTCAGAACTCAAACACTGGCACTAAACAGTAGTACTATTGTCAGAGGTTAAGGTCAGCATTAACTGTTGCATTTTGCTTCTCTGCACTCAGTCTAGGATTTATCCATTCCACTCAAACACAGATGTTTATATTGTAGTCTGAAATAGGATCAGAACCCATTCCTGCTTCCTTCTTCTGACTTTCTTTACATCATTAATAGTTACTGCATAAGCTTGAGGTCAGGGAGCTAATGAGAGCTGCACAGCTTATCCCGTGTGTCTGTCTGCTGTTAGCAAAGTCACATCTGCTGCACTGGCATTCTGCTTTGTACCAGCACCTGAAGCCTCTTCAGAGCTATCTTACAGTCTTGATTTCATATAAAGTTTGTAACTGTGTGGCTTGACTTGCTGTGAAGGTTTTAGGTGCTTGTTCCTTTAGATCAGTGAAAAGAAAGATGGGAAAAGCAATGTTTCTGTCAAGCTTGGTGTAATAATGATGTTGATGATAATAATTCAGCTGCCAGGCTGCCTAGCTAGAGTTGAGGAAGGTAGGGCCAGTTACCAACTCCCTTTGGAATAAATACAGGCTCACCATGAAGCTTTAGCAAAGAATTGCTGTTTGTATCTTCAGTCTCTTGCAAACATGACACTTTGTTCTTAATCTTTTTTTTCCCTCCCGTATTGAGAAAATCTCTTTAAGCATTACTAGGTGTGGGAAATTGGGGAATGTTAATTTTCAGTGTGTATCTCACCCTTTTCGTAATCTAAGGTGGTAGCAAGAGGAAAAAACACAGTAGATCCAATTATCCAACTGTAATCACATATAATTACTCATTTCATTTAATAAAACATTTGATTTTAGCTTTCATTGTTATTTCATGTCAACAAACCGGTTCTTTTCACTGCGTGCTGCTTGCCAACAGATGGCAGCAAAGGATTGAAAAGTAAACTTGGTTTATTTTGTTTGAACAAATAATTATCTACCAAGGAGCAATCAAATAGCACTGAAGGCATGTTTTCTTCATCTCAGCTATATAAGATAAATTTTTAAAGATGCTTTGTAGTGATCAGACAACAGAAGAGAAATGAAACTTGTGATTATTTTTCAAGGCTGTTTTTAAGCTCATCTATCTGTTAATGTGTATGCTTCAGAGTGAAATTCTTTCTAATATAATATATTAAGGAACACGGACATTCTGTCACCAGCATGCACAAGGAATGAATCATACTCTTTGGTTTGGGTTTTTCTCACTAAAATCTTTATTTCAGGTCAGCTTAGGGCACATGGCAGTTTCCATGGAGTTTCCTGACACAAAGGCCCAGATTCACAAGAGTTTGAGGAGCTTGGCTTCCTGCATGAAGTTCCAGCTTATTTTCCCATTCTGTATGGCACTGCTGAGGGCAGCTGAGCTGTGGAGCTCCTGCACTTCCCAGCTTGGTGGCACTGCCAGGCTGGAGTTCCATTATTCCCTGCACTGAGCACACTCAGAGTACCTGGGATTGCTGGGACATATTTTATCTTGTCCCATAGCCCATGAAAGCCTGTGCTGGGCTTTGCTTTCAGAGTACAGGGTGTGCAGTGGTGGCTCCAGATGGGTCTTAACTGATGACCAGGTGAAAGACTTGCCAGTCTGTTTTGGTCTGGTGGAACTGCTACTCCAAGCTGCTTTTTCTCTGAGCACTCTGGCTTTTTTTCCCTGCCTTTTTTTTTTTTTTCCTTTTGTCTTTTCTAACCTCCCCATACCCAGTGCCTAAGTGCCTTTTCTGTCACCCTCATCTTTCCATGGTGCCTCTTTGCTTTCCCTCATCACATGCTGCTACTCTTCTGTTGCTGCTGTGTCTTTGTCACAATTTCAGTGTTGCAGGTAGGCACCAGCAATATTAGAATAATAATGTAATCATGCCTTTAGGTCCCTTTCATATCCTTACAGCTACCAACTTCCAAGAGCAGCAGATCTGGCAAGTAACTAACAAATCATGGTGATGCCTACTGCCTCATGCCATGCACCAGGGTCTGCTGAGGTACCAGTTAGAACAAATTTCTAAGAGGTGAAAGGTTTAGGGGAGCACACACATTTGCATACTCCATCTCCTTGAAGAATGCCCAAGCCACAGCTGTAAAGGCTGCTGTGTCACTGGTAAAAGCAATGCAGTATAGCCCTGAGGTGAAAAAGAGGGTACAGAAGTACTGCAAATACATACTTGTGTGACACAGTTCAGTTCTACTCTGTTCCAGGGTGCATTCCTGTGTTTTCTCTAGGGGCTGCATGGCTAACCCAGTTTGCTGTGATGAAAGTTGAAGTGTTCAGACATGGAATGGCTGTGAGGAGCTGGGCATGAGAGCTCTGATAGACTCTATACAGTGTATAGCTGTGGAAGGCATTGTACAGAACAGCCTGAAATGCCAACGTGGTGTAGCTCAGAGAACATCTGTGTTCTCAGATACCTTTTGAAGGTTTGCCTTACAGCTAAGGGCATGTTCCTCTGTGTCTTCCATGTGTAGATTGTTCTCTATTCAGTTCATCAGAGAGCTGAGAGTGTTAATTTATTTTACTCATTTTCCTTAGTATGCATTTTCCAGTACCCAGTATAGGGCCAGGATAATTGGTTCTAATTTGCATGTTAACATTGACATTGTTGTTGTGCTTGACAGGAAATGAGGACTAATGACTAAAACATTGATAAATTGAATAAATTGATACAAGTCATATTTAATTTGCTTACTTGCTATGTACTGTAGTGAAATACTTGTGTCAGTCTGGATTTGTACCATTATGTTTCAAATTACTCCCTTTTTTTTTGGGTAATACAAAGGCTCTTGCTTTAAAAAGACACATCATTACCTATTAAAGCTTTGCTGGGCAAACAGGCATGCTTTGTAATACTACAATTATTGTATATTGTTTCAATCCTTCCTTAGAAGGTGGCTTTTTTTGAGGCTGACAGAAGACACTGGCTTTTGTTCACCTTAAGCAGAGCTGATATGGTAGCAGAGGGAGGACTGGGAAGTTTCCAGTTGAGTTTGCAAAATGGGGAGAGTTGATGTAATCTGTTCCAGAGGATTTACTTATTAGTGTTGAATGTTCATAAGAGAGATTGTCCTTTTTTCTTCTTATAATGCAATTCTAGCCATTAACTTTTTGTTAATTTGTGAGAGACGTGCCATGAATATGTAGGAAAAGTTCTGATTTTCCTGTGCTCTTGACTGACCATTACATGAGGTCATTACCTGTGCAGCTGCCAATAGCTGCCTCACTCTTGGAGCCCTTCATTAGAGAAGTATGAGACATTATATATCTATCTATATGTATATCTATCTGTGACATGTATTTGAGAGGCCTGTTCCAAGAGTGAACTACCCCAATAATAGTGGTTCATCTTGAAAACATACTTCAGCCTTCATCACTTCTACCTGAAAATATTAATAGCAATGTACATTTACACCAGTTAGAATGAAGTGTCACTTCTTGGAGATAGGAACAATAATTCAGATAAATGCTCCCAAATGTTTATGTTACTATTCTTAGAAGTTACAGTAAAAAAAGATAAAAGTTGCAGAAAAATAGATCAGAAAATAGGATGAATGGGGAGTAAGAGAGAAAAGGGGAAACAAATCTGACAGCCTGTGTGTGCTGGGTGGGGGTGAGATGCATTTGAATTTCAAACATCCCTGATGGCTTTACTCAGCAGAAATGATCTGCATCTCCTTTGTGTCAGTAATATCTCGGCAAGCCTTGGAACAAATCCTCACACCCTACTGACTTCTAATACTTAGCAGCAAATGAGTTGCTGAATAAAAGATGCGACAAGTTAAAAGGGTCTTTTCACTGGGAGTCAACATAAATGCTGGTGAGAGTTGGTGCTTGTGCTGTCAGGAGCAGGTGAATTACGTTGCCACTCTCATCCCATCTCGCACAACTGCTTACAGCTTTGCTAACACATACCTGGGGATCTCTCTTCATGTGAAACTTAATCCATTTATGTGGAGGACAGTTAAGAGACTAGTCTGCTGCTCATTAAGGAATGTAAAAGGAAGCCTGGATTAAGGAACATGTTCTAAAACAGTACCCAGGAGAGGAGAGAGGTAGGCAGGGGATTGAAGTGGGAGTATTAAAACAGTTTTAACTGTCATTATTTTTTATTAAGCGTTGGGAAGTCTGAGGAGATTTTATGATAGTAAAGATTTAATTCTCTGTATGGTTTACAGGCCAAGAGAGAGGATTTGTTTTAAAACACTAAAGTGGAAAAGAGTTGCACTGTGTTTTTAAAGTGACCAAGGGATGCAAAAGGGAGACTGTGAAATCTGGGAAAGTCATTGATCCTGCACTATCCCCTCCTTTAAGCAGCCAGGAAGGCTCTAATATTTTTCTAAGGGTAGATCTATATTAGGGTTCAGCTGAGCTCAACTGGCAGTGTGTGCAGAGCTCACCTCATGGAAAAAACACTTGTTAAGGTCTGTAGAAAATTCCTTGGAGAAAATGAGTCTGAGAAATCAGTAGCTCACTGAAAATAGATTGTAAACATTTATGACAAGTTAAAAGAGTTTCTGTGGCAGGTTGGCAGCCTCATGCCATTGAATTATTGCATGAAAATAATGCCTTCTTTCATTCCTGTAGTAACCTGCAAACACTGCTTTTAAATATGTTTTATTTATTACGTCAAATTCTTATTTTCATAATCTTAAATGCCACTGTTGGAAGTCTCTTGTGACAAGTATGAATGAAGCATGATCTGCAAAGGAACTAACATTTTTAATACTTAAAATTACCTTATATCTCTTGTGTGTTGCCAGAATGCAACAGCTCAGTGTATCAGTGGTAGTAAATCTGGATATTTAAGATAGCTTTAGATATGTAGGTAACACTTTGGCCAATAAACAGACAAACTAAACCACCTCCAATGAAAAAAACCCACCACGAGTTGTTAAAAATTAAATTTTTTAGGAGAGAACATAGAAAATAACATTTGTCTTCTCAAAAAAATGTAATTCCTACAGAATTAATTGTTCAACTTTCCTTTAAAAAAAAGCCACAGAGGCTGCAAGTAAGGCCACAGCCTTACTCTGTGGCTTTTTTTTTGTGCAACTTTTGAGTTGCTGCAGATAAGTGAATTCTTTGGGCCTTTCTTCTTTACCCTTTGTAATTCCCTTGCAATAATTGTTTAAATAACAGAGTTTGGTGCCACACAGCAACAGTAGCAGAAACTTGCTAGGAAAATAGTAATTAGCTCAGTAGAGATTTATGTTTGGGTTTTTGTTTGATTGGATTGGTTTTGGTTTTGTTTTTCCTTTTTTTTTTCTTTCAGAAGAGACTGTTTCCTTTTGGGATGAGAATTTACAGATCCAGTTTTGTGCTGAGTGACAATTCTGAAATGTCATAGTTCAGAGATAGGTTTTAATTGACCCATGCACAGGAAAAATGAGTGTGAATTCTAGAATGTATTGAAAAGCCATAGATATATGAAGTAGAGAGAGATAATATGGTTGCCATAGACACAATTTCATATTCTCTGTTTACTGTGTTGATAACTCCTTTATTGAAAGGCAAGAAAAAAAACCCCTGTGGATGGTCTGAAAAGTCTGTTGCCCTTGCTAGCATAATGAGACTATTTTCAGAACACTTCAAAGTACTAATTGCCATAAAAAGATTGTCCTATAGAGCTCCAGTTAAATATTCACATAGGCAAGAATATGTTCAGGATCAAGATGTAATTCTGATGTGCATTGAAAAAATTCCAGTCAAATTTAGTAAAAACAGATGGACTTGCTACATATGGGTAGCAGAGATTTAAAGTTAGTAGAAGTATAATTTCTGTAGCTACACCAGAAGAATGTAAGATTCCTTATCCTTACTTCCAGGAAGGCAGTATGCTAATTGGGCTGAAATCTGCTGCTTGCTTCTTTTGTACATAATGCCTAAAATGTCAGGAAGAGTTGATGCATATGTGCATGTGGGATAGAGAAATCTAGAGCAGCTTTTCTCATAGCTTCACGTGTTATTCTGCTAGGAAAATTCTCCCATCAAATCACTGCAAGATAGAATCTGTTCTTATGCTATTTGGATGTCATTGGAATATCCACTAAGCTGAAAATGCTGTTTCTTGGAAATAGATTTGAGATAGAAGGGAAGACTTCATTTTGTCTAATAGAAAGATAAAAGAACGGGCCATTCATTTTCAACCTTTGGTAGCTGGAAGCTTGCAAGCATGTTATTGCTTAAGAAAAGCTTGACAACCCTCCATGTAGGGATTTAGGAGGTAACTCCATTAACTCTAATGGGAGCAGTTCTGCTAATCTCTGACACTGCAACTCGGCTGCTGACAAGCTCAGCTGTTCTCTCAGATGAGGGAATTGTGGCAACTGAGAAGGTGATAGTCACATAGTGAAAGATGGTGTCTGAAGAAGAGTTAGGGTTTTTTCATCAGCATGAAAGAGCTCTCGCTATTCATTAGGTGATTTGCTCTTGGGACCATGTGAGAATTGTAACTCATGATGTCTTTTAATAAGAAGTGTTTGCATATAGAACTGCATTTCATCTGCTCCTTATGTAGTTTCTGCACAAAAGCAAAATATGGGCAGTTTGGATTTTAGAAAAATGCATTTTATCCAAAATTTTCAAATTATTTTCTAGAATTAAAAGGCCTTCTACTATTTTACTCAAGTTACTGTGCTGTGTTCGTACATTCACACATAAGAGGCTGCACCAGTCTCAGCCAGAACAGTTCAGCTTCTCAAGGCCAGGTTCATTTTCCAGATGCACTTGCATTATACTGTGTTATACTGGACACCAGCATCCTCTGACACACGGGAGGGTTAGTCCCTGGCTGTAAAATGCTCTTAAAAAACAGAAGTAGGTTCTAGTTACACAAGTAACATTGAGGAGGGTGAAGAAGAGATGCTCATTTCAGCTGTGTAATTAATTTCTAGATTGCTCAAGACAGCAATGGGACAAGCAGCTGGGAAGCCAGAATCTTTATGGCCCAGTTAGCAGTGTCCAGTCCATGCAGGACTACAGGTCTTCTGCCTTTTGCTCTAAAAGGCTGCTGTGGAATCTAGGGGGTGAAAACAGGGAACACTCACAATACAGGAATTAAATGTGAATCCTTCAGAATAAAACCATGTGAATTGATCAGCTTCCTCTCTTGAAACTATGGCTAAAATACTTGTGCAGTTGAAATGCATAATAGATGTATGATAAGTAGATAAAAGGAAGATACTAAGTGCTTATGACCTGAAGGCAGCACTCTGCCATGGCTTCAGCAGCAGGACTCCAGCTGGCATTGCTCACCAGGCCTGGGCTTGTGCTTGCCCTTTGTGTGAGCCTGAAGAACCACAATGAAGAGATGTCACTGGAAGGGTGCCTTGTGTGGTCAGAGGAGTGGCTGCATCTTGGAGGGAACAACCAAGAGTAGCCAGGTATATATACAAAAAGCTAAACTCCAGCTAGGTGTAGCCTTTTGAAACGGTTTTGTCAGTAAATTCCTTCTGCTCCCACTCTTCTGAAGTTTATTTTGAAGTGCATAAAACTTTATTCCTGTCTGAAGTGTTCTTTGATAACAGCAAAATGAAAAATAGTCATTTTGAACTTCTTGTATTTTCCTTCTGAGGAGTCTGGAACATTGTCTTGCTTCCAAACAACTGTGACCTTTTTACTCTCTTGAAAATGCTCCTGGCTAATGAGAGGCATTTGTTGTTACCAGTCTCATCTCCTATGCAAACTAGATTATTCTGATGAGATTCCATGTGGCTTATGCTTTTAAGGAATAAGCTTGTAGGACCAGACTAAGAATTAATTGTTTTTGTAGAGATACTTTCAGGAAATCGTTTCTACTGCAACACCCAATTAAAATAAGAAATGTGGTGGGTGTCGCCCCCCCCCCCCCCCCTTGCTTCCTTTCTTTTGTTCCTTCATCACAGTCTTCCTTTTAAAGTGGGACTTAGAAGGATGAACATGCAGTCAATATGGAAACCTGCACCAAAATGGATGAAGGAAATGTCACCTTAGGGATTGTCTGGTGCTAATTTTACTGTATTTTCATCTCGTTTCAGGTATTTTGGGTACATTGCTTGAAGGCTATAAAATCATTAAATCTTTAATCTAAAATTGTGACTCTCTAGGAGCAGAGTAGTAGAAAATTATCTTCGTAGAATGAGGTGAATGCATGGATTGCTATTTAATTAAAAAGGTGTCAAAGGTATTCTGCAATGCATAAGGTTATGCTTTGTTATTTAGGATAAGTAACTTATAAGCAGTATTTATGTCTTTTTCCATATACTGTGTATGGGGCAATAATAAACCTTTATCTAGATACAGATTGTTACTCTCCTTCATTAGTCACATCTAAGCTTTTAATTTCTTCTTTTGCCTTTACCACTGCATTTAACTGTGGAGCTTTACATTTGCTTTTTAATTGGCTTTATTATCTGTTGTGTAGGACTTAGTTCTATTGGATGGTAGCTGCAGGTGCCTACAGTAAGGGCATATTACATTGATTTTTCATTTTTCACATCAAGCCAACTGCGTCCATAGAGTTGTTGCTGTGTTTGCTATTGACAAGAGGCTTATTTACAGGTACTCAGTCAAAATGTAACATGGATCAGGACAATTACAAACTCTGTTGTATAGATTTATTAGACAGCAAATAAGAAAATAGTAACTTGTGGCAGCTGACTGCCCAAGATGAAGGATTCAGAGGGCACGAAGAGCTTGGGAAAAGTATTCTGCAGCAATGTAAGAGTTCTCCAGCTGAAGGAGTGTGCCAAGCTACTGTGGGGATGAGTGAGGTATGATGCTGCCTCCCTCTTATAAGTACTGAGCATTTTGTTCTGTCAAACTGCACGTCAACAGACTTTCTTTCCTGTTGAAAATTTTATCAAGCCTGTAAAAACAGTTGCATGCCAAAATCTACTGTGGAAGTAGAAGAATTAAATGTATATGAATGCTGATGGTAATTGGAAATTTTATATTTTCACTGCCTACAAAAAATAGTAAAGTAAAATAAAATAATGCAAGTCATCTTAATTCTAAGGGAAGGCAAAAAGGGTAAACCTGAAAAGGCAGATGCAATGTGTGGACAGTCCTAATATCAGATGTAATCCTGGTATTGTTCACAGTATTTTGTGCTGTAGAGCAGTGTCACAGAAGCTTGTCCTTGCACTTGAGGAGTTGCTGATTCAGGTGCAATTGGCTGCCTGAATGGAGCCTTTTGTGGAGGTTACACTTTGGAAGTGGCCAGACTTGAAAACCATCCTTGTATCTAAATTGAATATACCAAGTTTTAAATAGCCTATTTTAAATGGTGCTTCCTAGTTGCTCTTCTCCCAGAGAGCCATATTCTGGGGAAAATGGATAACTTTTGTGTGAATTGTTTATCAAGGTTTCCAAATATTTTTGGAAATCTCATGATGCTCTCTGTGGTCTTTTTTCTGATGCTGTGATCTACACAAGGAGTTGGGTATTATTGGTTCCAGGTTTTTTTGTCCCTTCTTATAGTAGAGGTCAATGAAAATCTACAGCCCAGTATTGCACCCATATTGTTTTTTTCTGTTGGTGAACACCAAGTGGATTGATGAGAGTCCCACAGCTCTTGGGGAGTAGCTGTATTTTAACTGGAGAAAAGGGCTGTAATCAAGCAGCCTGTCAGTAGACACTCAAGAAATGCTCTGAACAATCCTGTATTTGTGTCAGATTTTCTAGGCCTAGATCTTTTCTTTTAAACTATTAATAACTTACTTTCTCTTACTTACTCCCTTCCCAGAGTGTGGAGTGGTTTGGAATGGTTGAAAAGCCACCTTATACAGAAAATCACCTGTTTCATTTGACTGCAATATAGAAGCAGCTAAGTTTGGTAATAGGTAAATAGCTGCTGGGCTTAATTAGGAGTCCAGCAAGGGCTTAGATTTGAGGGTTTTTTTTAAGATATTGTGGACACCAGTGAATTTCTGTAGCACTGCCTATGAATCTGTGGAAGTGATTCCCTGTTGTCTTTGAAAATACATCTGTATGGGCAGAGGCAGTCTGGCTCATACACTGAATTGCTGGTGTGCTCTAAGTGGGTTTTACCTTGCACCTTTTAGAGGTGCACTATTTCTACCCGCTCTCTTTGCAGTCGAGCTGGAAAAGAAATCTGTTTTAAGCTCCATTCAGTTAGAAAGATCAATGTCAGAGAGATTTCCCTGTCATGGAGAAGCCACTAGTCTCTGCTCACTGTATACCCTTGAACTGTGTTAAGTATTGGGTTGCATCAGTACAATGCATCACTCTTTCTGATAAAAAAGCAGTGCATTTCATGGCTGCAATGGAATTTGAGTAACTATTGAAATCAATAGTAGCTTCTTATCCATCTAAAGATAATTGATCTTTTTGAAGCTCTTTAAATACAATGGGTATTTGATTATGTTTCCTTCCATCATTCTGCTGAACACGTTAACAGAGTAAAATTAAATGTTGCTTGTAAAATGACTGGAATGTTCAGTGGTTTTCACATTTACACTTCTTTGTGGTCTGTTGTAGCAGATGAGCTGTAAATGAAGGTAAGAGTTGCTGCTTTGCAAGGGGCACTGTAGCAGCACAGTTCTTTGCAGTATCCAGAAAGCAGTCCTGTCTGTGGTCATCCTACAGTGTGCACTGCACACTCCACCATTCTTGTTTTTCTTATTTTCTGTTGTTAGTCAGCTTACGTGTGTTAGTCCCTCTGCCATCTCTTCTGAAACATAAAGGTTGTGACTGGAGATGCAGAGGATCTTTCATATTTCAAATATGTATATAAACACCCCTTAATCCTGCACTGACCCAGAAATGCACAGTTCACTGCATAAGTATGTTAGAAGCATGAAGCTGAAGTAACCTGGGAGATTGGTGAGAGCACAGGTTTTCAGGCTCTCTCTTCTGTATGATGATATGGGAAAGAAAGAGCTTCAGCTGGTGTCTGGTGGGTGCCATATTCTTCCCAGCCTTGACATTATTCCCTGCTGGGATTTAATGAAGTACAGAACAAGGATGTGCCTCATAACATTGCAGAGAGGCAGATTTCCTTAAATGTCCTATTTCTTTTCATACTCAAGGTGTTCTACAGATGTTTTAACTCTTAAGACCATTAGAGAAAAACCCACTTCTGATTTTGGTTTATTGAATTTCATTTATGTTTGTGTATACTGAATGTCAGCGTTTGGTGTTTTGCATTCAGGTTTGGTGTTTTGCATTCAGGTTTAGTGTTTGTTTTGCATTCAGGTTTGGTGTTTTGTGTATTAGAGTAGAAGG
>JAOEGS010016147.1:108872-141546 GCA_025447755.1 Corythornis vintsioides
TTTCCTTAAATGTCCTATTTCTTTTCATACTCAAGGTGTTCTACAGATGTTTTAACTCTTAAGACCATTAGAGAAAATCCCACTTCTGGTTTTGGTTTGTCTGAATTTCATTTATGTTTGTGTATACTGAATGTCAGCATTAGGTGTTTTGCATTCAGGTTTGGTGTTTTGCATCCAGGTTTGGTGTTTTGCATTCAGGTTTAGTGTTTGTTTTGCATTCAGGTTTGGTGTTTTGTGTATTAGAGTAGAAGGTAAAGATCTCTGAAACTTTTGCCTCCCATAAACAGCTGCCAATGTTAATCCATTAGCAGTTTCCCAAAAGAATGCTATTTATTTTCAGGTGATCAGTTAACTATCACCTCAAACAGTTATCTTTTTGTCTCCATTTATCTCAGTCAATCAGTTGTCATTAAACAGAACCCACTGTGCACAGAAAGTAGAACCCTATCAATCTGCACTGCAACTACTCTGTATTTTGTATTGCTTTTTATGTTTGAAAAATTATAGTCTTTAGATTAAGGGGGTGAAAATGTTCTTGAAAATTCGGTGATGTGCTGTAGTCTGGAATGGGAGAGCAGGGCTTTCCTCTGCCATACATTGAAACTTTTATCCAAAGATTTTCTATTTTTATCTAGTACTAATAAATGTTACATTACCTTTCATGGCACTGCAGGTGCCATAATTTATGACAGACACTCTGGCAGAGCCTATGGCTGATGAAGTGATCCTGTTACTGAGCTGCTGATGGCTGAGCACTGATCCCTGCATGTCTTTAGTCAGGTAACTTTCACAACCACAGCTGGGCTGTGAAAACACTGCCCTGCTCCATTGCAGCACAAACATTGTGAACCGGCATAGCAGCCAATAATTTATGCCTAGAAGATGACAGAACTTCAGAACTTTCTGCAAAATATATTTGCTTAAGTGCAGAAAGTGTTAATGAACAAGTAAATGTAAAAGAGGAAGCTGGAATTCAGTATTCACTGGCTGCTGTTGAAGGTCAGTGGATAGGGCAGCTCAGTGGAGATGGGGCAGGGGCAGTTCTGTTCCCAAGCCCAGGCAGCTGGGAGTCTGGGTGTGAGCTGCAGTAGGTGCACACACAGGACACACACAGCTCTCCAAGCAGCTCAGCACAGGCAGAAACATCCAGCACTCATGCAGACACAAACAGGATTAAAACGTCAACTTGTTCCCTTCTCTGGCTGATTAGGCAAAGTCTGTTAGTGGGAATATGAGTATTATATATGCAGATATGTATACAGTGTGCATCTCCTCACTCACTGGCCCGAGCCAGCCTAGCCTGTGGCTGGTCCCTGGATCCCCAGTCATCCCAGCTGCTGGCACCCCCAGGGCCCAGAGCCCCATGCCAGTTGCTAGTACAGAGCCAACTGGTCACCAGGGGAAAATTCCTGTACAACTGAGCAAGCTGCAAGAGAGCTGCAGGGTGGCCAAGAGGAGTTCAAATGAAGGCTGACCAGCCTGAGGCTTTCCAGAGTCAGCACAAAGGCTGTGGCCTGTGCTGGCACTGGCAGTGCCCTCCCTCCTGGGCTGCTCAGTGCAGCACGGCCAGGCAAGGGCAGCAGAGCAGTAAGCTCAAGATCATAAAAAAAATTCTGCTGGGAAGCTCCAGTTCAGCTGAGTAGTTTCGATTAAACACATTCAAACATGTACTGAATTTGGCACTGCAGTTTGACAACAGATTCCACTAAAAGCATATGCTCTGCAGTGTTTTGTGAACTTGCTCAATAAGGTAGTGTGGCTGTAACAGCGTGGTTTAGTGGAATGGATTATTTGCTTTCTAGAAGTAACCAGAAATCAGCCAGTCCTATTGCAGCTCTTTTTTTTTTTAAGCTTACACTGCAAATCCAGCATGACCTACGCAAAACAGTTTGCTGGATGATGATGATGATGAGCTTTGCTATAAACAGGAAAAAGCAGTGGTTCTGAGGGTTTTTATAATGTTTATCAGTAGGAAAACAGAAGTGGCAATTGCTTTTAATTGCCCAATAATTTTATTATTCAAAAGATGGAGTTTACAGGAAGCAGCTGCAGTTGTAACTGAACCAGCTCTTTTAATGTGTTCCTGTTTTTTCCTGTATTATATTATCTAATGGCAATAAGCTGCCAGCCTCAGTCAAAATTTCAAATACAGTAGGAGTTGGATTTATCAAGCCCTGGGATGAATGCTCCAGTACTCTCATTGAAAGAGACCTTTGTGTATTTGATGGTTGTGAATTGTCTATAGAAATCCCATTCCTTAAATTAAATCAACTTTCATTCTACATGCTCTCAGTACACAAGAATTTTAAGATTCATAACCTATTTCTGTTTGTTTTTAATCCCTTTGTAGTTTTTCCACCTGTCTCTATTTTCTTACTCGGTGTGTAAGAAAATGCAGCCCCACAATGCACAAGCCCCCTGAATTAATTAGCTGCTCTGTAAATACGAATAAATGACAGCAAGATCAAAATGAAAAGCAAAGAGGAGGGTTAGCTACTGGCACACTCATGGTGTTTGTGTTCCTAATTTTAGAGGGTGTTTTAAAAGCTACTGTAGTTGGAATGTACTGTATAGAGTCCATACTAGTAGCTCAGTGTTGGCCTTTGTCAGGGATGCTGCTCTTTGTGTGGGAAGGTCCCACCCCACAGAGCTGTTTGTCCCTTGAGAGCTGCACTGAACCTAGAGCAGATGTATAGTTCCCTTTAAACATCAGATTGTGTTTGAAAGGTGGTGAACAGCTATTTAGCTGCTATAACTAATAGAATAGAACTGGCTCATCACAGATGACCACATTTGTCACTAGACCACAAATTCCCCTCAGCACTTGTGAGATTGTGTTGAATGTAACTTGGCCTGCTCAGCAGTGGAGAAATGAGGTGCCAGTTAATGTGCAGGATCAGAATTCTTTCTCAGTGTGACAGGTTCTGTCCAACGTTAGGCAAGTGCAGAGGCTCCCTGTGTGCTCAGGCATGACTGTCTGCAGGAGAAGCAGCATGTGGAGGAGCTGTCTTGCTCAGCTCAGGCTAAGACAGGAGTTTACTGTTCTTGCTACCATGTCTTTTAAGGAGTTTTGCTAATAGTCCTGATTTGCTGACCTCGCCTTGTTCAGAATCCCATTTGATACATCTTAATTCACAGCTGCCAACAGAGCATTGAAAACTGCCATGTGGCCTGTTGCAGACCAAGCATATCCTGAATTTTCAGTTGAAATATGAAAGATGGGCAATTTTTTTTTTTTATCTTCAGATTTAAAAATCTTCTTATCTTCAGATTTTAAAATAGCAGTGTTCATAGCTTACAGAGCTTAAAACTTGTGTGCTAGTAGTGTGATGGAGTGTGATGAGGGGAAGGGTTAGCATCATATACTGTCTTCTTCACCAGCTCACCTACTTTCCACATGAATATGGAATAGGACTCCAGAGAGATATGTCTCTGCTTTTTGTTAATCTGGACAGACAGTTATAAAACACTGTTGTAATTAAATATGTCTTCTCATTTGAATGGTGGAATTAAACAAATATTTTCCTTTGGAGAAAAGTAACAATTTGATGTTAATTGCTTCTATCTGTTTCTCAGCATTGTCAAATAACCTATTGTAAAAGCTACTTAATATTTCCAGGGGAATGCTGTATATTGCATAACTTATTTCCTTTGCTGGTTACTTCATTTGATGGTGAAATGGTAATGAAAGGAATAAAGAAGCACTTGTGTGTTGGGAACCACTCAAGGGATTGAGAATCTCAAGCAGAACAATGATTTAACTTTTTTTTTCTTTTGTTAGGTTTTTTCTTTTCATGTGCCTACTACATGGAGTAAGAGAGATTATAGGGAGAAAAATAAATAAAGGGAGAATGCTGAACTCATTTAGATCAAACTCCTTGTGCCTAATAAGCAGACAGAAAATCTACAATCTGTCTAATCTTTACAGTTAGTTCTTAGCCTTCTTAGATGATGTAGAATTCACAGCATCACTCTGGGAAAGGAAATTAGCTTATTAAAAATGAGAAAGCACAAAAACAAAGCTTCAGCATCCTATCAAGAGGCATGTGGCTTCTAGTTACTGTGGAAGAGGCAATCAATAGAAAAAGCAGGAAAGGAAAGTAAGAGCATCCACAGCAGAGATTTCCTGGAATGAAAAATGTGCTTAGACTGTTACTTTATTGAACTTTCCTACTGTAGGACATATTAAAGGACAAATCAACTCTCAAGCATCCATCCAAAATATCCACAGGTATTTGCATGTGAACAATATCTATAAATATATGTTGATTTTGAACTACCCAGTATCAGGAGAGTTGATGGGCTGTGTAAAAAGCAGTATAGCTCATTATTTGCAATTATTTCTATATGTGTGTGTATGTTATTTTTACAAGGTGTCTGGGCAATAGACAGGATGGTCTTATTGATCTTCTCCTTAGTTTTGAGCCAGGGAAGGTGTGTTCAGGGGAGAAACAGGTTGTTTCCTGAACACAGCCAACCATATTCTGCTTGAAGAATTTTCCTGGAGTACAGGATAGAATTGAGGTGCCACAGAGTGAGTTGTGATTAGGAGCTGCTCATCCTATAACTGGATCCCTGACAGGAACAGGGCAATTCCACCCTAGGACCCCTGGCATTTTGGAACCTGTGGATTTTCTGAGCCAGGAGCTGCAGAACTGTAAAGGGGACATTTTGATGGGGGCTTAGTCAGCTGTGTATGTGCCTGGCTTTGAAGGGAAGATGCAGTTGTCAGTGCCATACTAACCTGGTTATGCTGGTTAATATGTGACATATTCACCATATTCTGCTGGTTTTGTGAAGCCAAATGAGCAATGTGGGAGAAATCTAACTACTGGTTTCCCAGTTTTCCTCAAAATAATTAGCCATGGTTTTCACTTTTGAATAAAATATTTCCAGATATTTAGTTATTTTACATAAAAAAAGATAATGTATGGGTAAAGTTCAAAGGAAGATACTATGTCATAGTGGAAAAAAAGTATTGCACTCCATAACATTTTAAGTACATTCTGTCTTTATTTTGGTGTTCTGAAAAAGAATAACCCTATTTTTTAGTTGTGAATTTTCTATTAACTGAATTCTGTCAGTTTGACAAATGAGTGAAATTTTGCTGGTCCAGTTTTGCATCTTTCTACCTAATGAAAGATGTGACTGTTTTTCTTTGTCCATCTTTTCTCTTAGTCAACCTAGATTTGATCAGTACCCAGTTTTAGTTCTTACTTCTGCCTTGTGAATATTCATGGAGCAGACACTTCTCGGGTAGTTGGTTCCTCAGACTGAGTATTTCAAGCACTGGAGCTATTGTCAGGGCTGGTTCGTTTTTCTTTTCTTTTTTTTTTTTCTTTCTTTTCTTTTCTTCCCCATTTTCTCCAGATTTCCCCTTCATTCTTAGCAATGAAAACTTCTGGCACATTTTCTTCAAAGGCAGTGTGACAAGATGATCATGAATACAGGCTTAGCAAAGGAAGCTCTTCACTACAGAGAATTTGTTGGTTCATGATGGAATGTGCTTTGAAAAAATGTTCTTCAAGACTAACTAGTCTCACTGCTTTTGTTAGCATTCTTAAAACACACTTTTCTTTTTAAACCTGATATTCATGCACAGTCTGATGCATCAAGAGAAGGCAGCATTCTTCCTTTATAAAATTCTGCTTTATTAAAAGGCAAAGTAAAACAATCCCTATCCTTGCCCATTAAAAACAAAACAGCAGAGGAAGAGTCAGCTGTAGCTGTTCTATTGCATGTGATTAGCTGAAGGAGCTCTACACTGCACCACTCCAGCCTGGTAGCACCAGCTGAGATTCTGTACAGATTAATCTTTAGTTAATATTTTAACCTACCTGTGTATGGGAAAAAGCCAGCTCAGGGGATCTTCAGTGCCATTGTCACAAATCTTCTGGCATCATCTTTCCCAAGTGTCACCTTCTGTCCTAGCAAACGGCTCGACTCACTCCCAGGAGGTGTGGAAGGATCACACTGCTGTGCACAATCTTAAGTCAGAGTTTTTGAAATGCAATAGTATTCACAAAACACAGGAGCCCACAGTTTGATATGTAAATGTGTGTCTAGTAGGCTGGGATTCCATTTTTCTGCTTTGATATGGAAAGTTACTCTTAGCTTAAATTACACTATTTACTTACTCAAACCTCCCCAATTTCTGATGCCTAAGTGGATCACACAGAGACATTTTTCCTTCAGTGACATGGAAGGAGGCATATCTCAACCTAGGGCATTACTGGCCTGCATGCCAATCACAAACTTCTTGTTGGCATCTTTTTATGTAAGTACCAAGTAAAATTAGACGTGTCGGAGCATTTCTTTTTCATTAAAAAAATGCACATTCAAATCCTTCCATGGATTTCAACTCAGTGTATTTAGACAAATTGAAATGTTGCTATTGTATTTTCCTTTTAATTAGATATAAGAAGTGTACATATTTAAGCATACCTTATTTTAATAACTGTTTTCCAGTTTGTTTTGTTTGGGTGTTTTTTTTACCACCACTTCTGTCACTTGAAAGCCTTTAAGTCCATCAGGTATTTAGAATACTTAACTTGTTTTTTTCTGTCCTTTAGTGTCCTAGTAACAACTAAATACCCAGCAGATGTGCATTTGCACCTTGAGGTGAATAAGGATACAGAGCCAGAAAGGTAAGAGCCAGGAACAGAACTCTCTGTGCTTGGATTCCACTTGCTCATGCAGTGAAATCATGTAGCTTTTTTCAATGCCTGCTTGTACTTTCCAGTCTTGCAGTTATTTTATTAGCACAGATTTTTATTACTTTTTTTCCTTTCAAGCTTTACAAGGCTCTGTGTGGTTTTTTTTTACAAATTATTATATAGACTTCTATACCTTACAAATAAAATACTGTAGTCTAAAAATATAGGTTAGCAATTAAAGAATTAAAAACATGGTTTACAGTTTCCTTTTAAGTTTTTCTCCCAGTATGTCTGAAAGCTTTTTTGTACTACAGCCAAATTTGGAATAGCTCAATGGCCCCTTGTAAGTAACAAGTAAGAAATTTGAAAATGGAAAAACTCTGAATAGATTGCATAGGTCAGAGTAGTTGTAGCTGGAACCATTGCACAGGTAAGTGTGTGGCCACAGCTTCCTCATCTTGGGACAAACACAGACTTGGTCAGAGCTTCCTGGTGAAGCAGGAGGATGAGGAAAGGCTGAGATTTGCACAAGTTAGTACAAGAAGTTCTGTGCCCTTGGAAATAAATAGCCTGGGGTTTTTTTTCCAGTATATATCAAAGTAAATGTAATGGGTGTTTGGAACAGCAGTTTCTGTCCCCAGAAGATTGGGGTGTTCTTGGTCTTTGTGAGTTCCCAGTCTAGAAATAGCTACTGTGCCCTAATGGGATTGAGCACCTTCATGTAACTGCTTAAAATGTGGTGAAAAATGTGAGATGGAAATGTATCCAAGCCTTTGTAACTACAGCATCTGCATTTCTGCCCTGCTTTGTGGTATGATTTGGGTACAGATTCTGAAATAGGTGATTTAAACTAACAAGGTGAGAATGGACTGAAATTGAAGAACGGGAGTAGCTCCTGAAATATTTTTGCCAGGAATGATCTGGAAACTGACTTTTGACTTTATAGCTGAGGTTGATTTGAAATAAAAGTCTTTCAATCTTCCTTTAAGGAAATTGGCCCACCAAAATCTCCCTGTCAAAATCCTTTCCTTCCCTTACCAAGAGTGTGTGATAAATGTTTTAAGTAGAGGGTTTCAAATGATTTTTGCAAAGTCTCATAAATGTTCCATATGTCACTTTCTCTAAAATTATAATATATTATCTCACTCAAGTGGAATAATAATGCATTGAAAAAACTAAATTTATCCCAGGTGCCCCAGCAGGTTGATACTTCATTATGTGTTAATGTTAATGGCAATTTTCCATGGAGCATCTGCCAGTTCTAGTAGAGCTTCCAGAAAAGATATTTTAAGTGTAGACATTAACAGAATATAAAGAATGGCAGGTTTTGAACATCTCCTTTGTGTGTGTCTCTGTGTATGTCCATAAACTAGCTGGGCACAGCTGTTATTTCAAGTAAGAGTAAAAAATATTTTGATGTCTAGAACAGAAATATTTTTTTTAAAATTAAGGTCTAAGAGTGGAATAATTTTATTTTTCCAGTACTGAGTCTTCACTGTGGGTAAGGCAATGACAGCTATCCATTTAGACACTACACTGGTATTTTGACATATATACACATTAGTAATAAAATAATACAATACAGTATTAAGGACTAGGATTAGGACTAAGTTCAGTTGGTGTTGAGGAATTGCACTGTGCTACTTTGCTACAGCAAGATATAAATTTGTACTTCATTTCTTGTTTCAAGGTAAAAGAATGGGTGTAAAAAAATGAAGTAGGATAAAAATCAGAATTGTCTTCAATTCCTATCACATCTTTCATGTTCAGCATCACCTTCTGCTGTGATTACTGAGATTACAGAAAACATGTTAAGGATGCTGGAAGAAAAAGCAGAATATATTCCCTGTCTTACACTTCTACTTGGTCTTTTTAATGATAAATGCATACCCGAGTTGAATGCAATTCAGCCTGTGATAAATACATCAGTAGTTTCTTCATACATGGCAAATTTGCCTTCAAAGTCAGGAAAACAATGTAGTTCTCTCTTAACAAATACTTTGTCTTGTAAAATATTTTTTCCACATGAACACAATCTAGAGCAGTGAATTGGAGATGTAGACAAGAAAATGGGCATTTGGTTTACAGGTATTAACAGTGCATTTTCACACTGCTGCAGGTGGGTATCTGCTCCACTGTAAGCCTCATGGGCTGCAGGGGCACAACCTGTCTCACCATGGTCTTCACCATGGTCTTCACCAAGGGCTGCAGAGGAATCTGCACCAGTGCCTGGATCACTTCTTCCCCCTCCTATTCTGCTTCTCTTAGACAGGTTTTTTTCCTCCTTAAATATGTTATCCCAGAGGCACTACCACCCTTGTGGATGGGCTCAGCCTTGGCCAGTCATGGGTCTGTCTTGGACCCAGCTGCCATTGTCTCTGACACTGGGGAGGCTTCCAGCAGTTTCTCACAGAAGCCACCCCTGTAGCCCCTGTGCTACCAAAGCCTTGCCACAGAAACCAAATAGACCTGAGTCTGTTTAGAAACTTTATTCTGCCACTGGTGTTTTTAGCCAAATTAGTTTTAGAGATTTTATTTTGCTGTCAATATTCTATTTCTGCCTTCACTGATGAAGTCATCTGATTCTGCAGACAGTGCTGTGGGCAGTGGTGGTTGAGTATCGATGAGCACTCTCGTGAGTTTTTGTCTAGAAAAACTTTGAGGACATGATCTAAAATAGAATTAATAGGCTGAAGTCTACTTGAAACTGCTGGATTCCTATTCCATGAGGATTTGCAAGGAAGCTACAGGGACTTCAGAAGCAATAGCAGGTTTTTTTCTCCATTTACCAATATAGTATCTAGATACAGTTGCTAATGATGGTGTGTGTGTGTGTGTGTGTGTGTGTGTGTGTGTGTGTGTGTGTGAAAGACTATTTCTGTTTCAGCATTGGGGTTTTTTTTTAGTGTTTACCTTGATTTTTGAAAAGTACATGATTATCCTTGGCTCATTTTCAAACCCGGTGTATTACCCTTGCATAATAATTAACAACTTCCATTTTTTGATACTTGGACAGGATTTGCAGGTTGCTTTTTTGATGTTCTTTACTGTACCCTTTTTAAGTATCATATTATGTGACAGTGATAATAGGTTCTGAACAGGAATAAGTGGTGGCAATCCATTTTGAAAGATTTCTAACACAATGGGAGGTGATCTCTACTAATCATGAAGGACCACACTTCAAATAATTTTGTTCACCAGGGGTGACTATTTATTTTCAGTCTTGTAGTGGCTGGAGCTATTTATCATTTAAAAATGTTTCCATCATAGTATTCGTCTCCTGCTGTTGATCTGACAGCCCAAATTGAAGACCCCCTGTACTTTTTGCATTTAAAGTAAATTCAATAGGAAGGTGGCAGAAAGGATTCTTTAGTCCTCAATCAAAAATTCAATGTAAGTTGTCCATATCTTTATCAAAAGTAAGCATCAAAATTAAAGAGACCTGAGCCTTTTAAGACCTATACAAATGTTTTTTTTTAAAGAGTTGCAGAATTTATGAAATGCATCCTTGATCTGCTTGAAATCACTCTTGGACATTTTTTAACTAAAAATATCAAACCCTCAACCTCTCTGAATGGAGTTTGTTCTGTAGTGTAAATCAAGGCATTTCTACACATCACTGGACCATTCTGCACTCAATGCTCAGAGGTTTTTGAGCCCAACCCTTAGCAGTGCTTGTGGAAATGGACTGAAGTTCCAAATACAAAGAATAGTTCCTAATACAGGTGTGTCTTTTCCAGGTTGCAAATACAATTATCCTTTCTGCACCAAGAAGGGCATTCACCAGGGTACCCTGTGCAGATGGCAAGGTACAGTCCTTTAAAATCAATTTAATTAAATGTATTTGTCCCAAATTCCATGGTATTTGTTCAAGTCATCTTTGCAGGGAGACACTCCTGTTGCCTCTAAGACAAGAACCACCCCGTGTGAAGATTTGTGGATGTACACACATTACACAATCTTGAATTGTAAAAGCAATATGATTTTTGTGTTGCAAAAACACTGATCTGGGTAGTAAAATACTGTGAACAGGAGATGCAACGTTACTGAGCCACTTAAATCTTTAAAAAAGAAGCCTGTTTTTGTAACTTGTGATGTAGTCATCTCAACTTTACTCTTAATTGCTAATTGCAGCAGAAATAGTTTTTCCTTCCCTGCACTGCATGTGTCCAGACACCAGTAAGTCAATGACAACATCACTTTTCAGGAGTTACATGCTGATTGGCATTGTCTGAAAGACTTGTTTAGCTCAAATACATTTTACAGATAGCTCACCAGAATTTCATGAGCACTTGTTAACATTCACCTTCACTGGCCACCCATTTTATATTTGAGGTTTTGTCATTCTTTTATTGCTTCTACCAACCAAATGAGTCATGTTCCATTTTCATAACACAACTACTAGTAGTGTCATTCATTGTTGGGAAGTTGATGGTGATTTAACATATTTAACATGTTCTTTTGGTTTTTGGGTTTTTTTACTAGCTTGACATCATTGAGAGCAACAGAGTGAAGCACTGGTGAGCTTGTAATATGTTCAGTGACTGGGAACAGAATCAGCAAACAAAATTCCAGTTACTAAACTTCAACCCCTCATCTCTATTTAATTCTGAGGAAGGATTCCATCTGAAAGGTTTATAGAGTTGAACAGATTAAAAAACCAAAAAAAAATGCAGAAAAAAACCAAACCAACCAAACAACAAAATGAACCAACCAGAAGAAGCAAACAGCCTCTCTGTTGGTCAGCAGAATTTTTATTTGTTTTCATAATTTAACAATACATTCAAGCATTGTAAGCTTAAAAATTACTTCTCTGGCAGCTCCAAAGGCTGTGTACAATAGTGTTTCTTCCTATGACCTCTGAACTCAGCACCCCCTGCTTCCCCCACCATCCAGTGTAGGAAGCTTAGAGAGTTTCTTCTCTCCAGTTGTTCAGACACTGTTATGTTTGGGTTTTTTATCCATTTTTCAGTGCACAGTGCACTGGTTCTGTATCATTTCTGAGCCACTTCTATGGCACTATCCATTCTTTTCACCTAGTGTTAGTTTCTCTCTTAGAAATTTTTAGAACATGTCATGTTTAGATCATATTATTGTAAAATATTAATAAGTATGTTTAGATTCTTGCATTCATAGGTTTGTGGGAGCCAGATCCACGGGGTATTTTGTGATTGGGAGGCAGAAATAGAAAACAGTCTGCTGGACAGAAATCAAACACTTTGCTTTCTTCCCTATCTGTTCAAATAAGGAGCAAAAAGCAACATTCTATATTGTCTACTGAGCAAAATGTACAATAGTCCCAACCTGTGAAGTGAAGCCTCACAATGAGTTGCTCTTAAAAGAGAACCCCTATAGCTGTGCTACAGAATATAGAGTTTCTGCCATCAGATAGGAATTCATGGCTTCTGCCAAGAATTCAGGTTATTAAAAAAAAAAAATAAAATAAGCCCTGATAAAGAATGAAAACATCCAGAAGTCACAATGATGTTACAACTCTAAAGCAAGCAAGAGTTCATATATTTTATATGCTTTTGAATAAAATGCAGTATAGATGATAACACAGTAAACTTGTTTCTGAGCACTGGAGAAAAACTGCAAGGTATCTCCAATAAACATTTAAATTCTTGAGGTATAAAGCAGTTAATTGGACGAACAGAAAGCTTTTTTAATGCATGATATAAACTTTAAATGTAATTTACACTCTCAAGCTACCTGAGGTACTAAGTGTAGCACGTAAGTCAGGTTAGTAGTAAAATACTAAAGTTTTATTCCTCTGAATAATTAGTTACTTGAACAGCAAGGATGGTAAACTTCTAAAATATGGTTTCTATACAATAAAACCCCTTTAACACTCTCAGCTCTTTATAAAGCAGAGCCAGTGAATCCTCAGGACAACTTCATGATACATCTGGGGACAAAGCCCAGTGGATGCTTAAGGTTTCTCTGTCCTCACTTCACTTCAGCACCTCTGCCCATACAGCTGCTGTTTGAGTCACATCTTTGTCCTTGATGCTGCTTTATTTATTCATTCCCACACACCTTCCTACCATGTCTTAGAAAGTTGTGGTTCATTTTGAAACAGTAAAACAACAGCATTCTGTGAGAGCTGACTGATCCAAAGGAATCAGATCAGTAATGAAAGAATCTCTGCAGAGACAAAGAATAAAAAAGGCCAAAATGAAAAAAAAAAAAAAAAAAAGGCTTTAGAAGTTAATACCTGAACCAGAATTTGGAATTCTGGAAGAGAGGGATGTAGAGACAACAATAACATTAAGATTGGTATAAAGGAGTGATTAGTGAATTATCCTCTAATCCAATAGAGGAATCCAGTGTTGGCCCCACAAGAAGCAGGATAATGTGCTAGATTGATCTTGGTTTCCCACAGTGTGACTCCTCTAATGATTTGTTCATTACTTACTCATTCTCATTCTGTTCATTTGTCTCTGTTTAAAAGCTACAGTAACACCAGTGAGAAATGGAACAACAAATAATGGAGAGATACAGGTACAATCAGGGTATTGGATTGAGGTTTCTACATCAGGAACCTTTTAAAAAAACACTTCAATATTATTTACAGAATTGAGAACAGATGATCTCTCAAGATATTTCATTGTAAAGTCTTTCCAAATGGTTATTGCTCATTTCTAATTAATCTTCAGGTTTTTTATTTGTATTAAGACTCAATTCACCACATGTAAGTACTGCACTTGGAGTTTCTTGGAGAGCAATAAATGACTTTGCTATCTCTCTGTGATGTATTCAGCACACAGCCTGTTACCTGAGCCATGTTTCCACTTCAGGCACTGGAATTCTTCTTTTGGCTGAAGCTGCATTGCACATCCACCTCACCTAAAACCACTTACTCAAGTAAGTGCTTGCAACTCACTAGAACTGGAACATTTATCGGCAGTCTGTGGAAGGAAAATTCTTACTTGTCTTTATGATACCATCAGAGATCTGTTTTTAGCCTTGCTACAGATTTGGAATGGTGAACTACTGAGGGATCTCTGTGGTACCTCAGCACTACCCTGGGGACAGGCCAGAGGATATTCAAGATGCATATGCAGATCTGGTGGTCAGGATCTAGATCTTGGGTTCAGAGAGAGAGAAGACTGTCCACATGTGAACAAGAGGTGTAAAACAGCAGTAAAAATTGCAACAAAACCCAATTCCATTTGCTCTGTCACATCACAACATTATAAACAACATACTTACTGTGTGATCATAGTCCTCTGATAGTTGTAGCCATGGACAGCCAAGGAAATAGGAAATGCACTTGGTGACACCCCACATAGAAGTGTCTGAAACAGTGACACGCAGGAAGAATCATCTTGCTTGGGGTTGCCTAGCAATAATTCATTATGGCTACTAACAGAATGATAGCTTTGCTCTGAAGAGCTTTTAAAACTGTCAAGTCAGTAGATGCAACAGTAGTAAAACGTAGGGAAATTAAGAGGAAAAATTATCAAAAGCAACAAGACTAAGAAGAAAAAGCCTGTTTCAGTGGGATGCTGTGAAGATAATGTAATCACAAGTTTAGCTCAGGGCATTTACTGTTCAGCCTAGTTACATAGGAATAACTGGCTTTAACCCTAAAATGTAACCCCATTTACAATGAAAAGTAAAAAAAAAAAAGCTTCATTATTCTTGTTAGCTTAAAGTAAAGCATTTCAAGTCATTTTCATCTGTGTCATCCAGCTTAAGTGCCTAGGTTACATAAGATAAATTAGTAATGTTTGAAAAATGGCTCATTAAATGTCTGCTGCATATTGCCTGAAGATGCAATAAGAGCTGCCCATACATCCACTCTTGCAGAGAATAAAGTGCATGTGGAAGTTTGCAGGAGTCCCATTCCATAATTTTGTCACAACTTTGTGTTCAACTAGATTTATTCTCTGCTGTATGCAGTGTGGAGCACTTACTGTTTTAAACCATTTTTAAGAAAGCCCTGCTGTGTTTCCTTTCCAGAGTGATAAAGATACTGATCAAGTGCTTTGGTATGCTCTGGGATGCAGCATGTTCTACAAACATCAAGTAGTAATTAAAGACCACTGGTAACTTAATGGTAACCATTAAATTAGCTGATAGTAATGAGCCACAGGAGAGTCTTTTATATTTGCCTCTTTTAAATTTGTTTTTGATCTGTGTACTTATCTTGAGTTTTAGAAAGAGGCTGAGAAGAGGCCTCTGCTATGAGACTACTCTGGAACTATACTGGTGGTTGCCACTCTAAAAGTAATGAAAACACCTACAAAGTTCTGTAGTGGGGGATTCCTGGTTTTTGGGGTTTTTTTTGTGGTTTTTTTTTTTTTTTCAATAGGCCAAGTTTATGACAGGATTTTCATTTAATAATGAGTATAGTTTAGAAGAGAAATCATCAATAAATGAGTGATCTAAAGATCCAAAAGTGCTTCAAGAGGTATCAAAAGAGTTTTGAGTGGTCTTTACTAATATCCTATCTTTGTCTTTTAATTCTTCCAAAATTTATGTTTCTCTTACCTCTTTTACTTGGGTGCATGAGCTCCCTAATACAAGTATTCATGTAAGTTTTTAGTTTTTCAGAATATTTCAAGTTCCCTAATAGTCTGTAATATAAACTAATGATATAATAGTGTATTAAAATTTCCCTCAACTGTCTTAATTTGTGACAGTATTAGATATTTATATACATTGCATGGATTAAAACTCATGTCTTTGTATAATGGCCTGTGTGTGGAGTGCTACCCTCTCCTGCAGTGCTGGGATTTCAGAGTCAGTGCAGGTTCTGGCACTTGAAATCTCTATGAACTCTTAAGAGTTTCCAAAAAAATGTAACTTGTAATCTTTCCGTGTTACCAGCACAGTTAGGGAGTGCTGTCATTTTCCACTGTGCTTTCAGAGAGCAGAATACCTTTGTTTGGTGAAGCAAAACCAGTATTTGATGGATTATTGGGCTGTCCACAGGAAAGGCTACTCAGCTTAGCTTCAGGTTACACGGTGGTGTGCAAACGTGGGTCCACAAACAGTCACACCCAGCCATTTGCATGTTCTCCTTCATCTGCAGCTAAATGTCTTGATCAGATGATGTCAAATTGCTACCTATCTGTTTCAGGCTGCTGCAAGGGAGTGGTGATAGTCTTTGCTGTTTAAGATGGATGGTTCACTTGTTGTTCACAGGAGGAGAAAAAATTTCCAATCATTCTGCACCACTGGAGTCTGGCGTCAGCTGCTAAGAAAAAGGAAGATAAATGCCATCAGAAAAAAGGCAGATGTGAGGGTGCTTTCCAGTGAAGAAACTTACTAAAACAGGTGGCTAAAATGCACAAAATGCCAACCTTAAAGTGGTACAACTTAGACAGTTTACCTTGATTTAAATAACCATTATGAATAATTGAGCACAACTGACAAATATTTTTTTTCTACACCATTTACATATTGAAGTCAATTCAGTCATAGCAGTCTCAAGGTATGTGATCATTTTCTTCTCAAAATGTTGGGATGTTTTTCTTGTTTGTAAAAGTGCTCTTTTGTGATCCTGTGTTAACTATTGCCATGAAATTATTCTGGATTAATTGCTGCCAAAAATAGAAAAAGAAAAATTCCAATTCTAGGGCAGCACAGCATTTCCTACTTTCCATGCTTCTTGTGGAGAAAGCTCTGAGGATGTGGGCAAATGGTTTGGGCAAAAAGTGCAACTTTTATGTTAAATTCTAGAGTAGGCTTTAATCTGGACTTCTTAGCTGTAACCATGATTTTCTAAGTGACATACGGAAACCTGTATCAGTTTTCTGTGACTGAAGTTGTTTGTTGAAAAAGAAAAGGAAGGGAGCAACTATTTTAACTCTTTTTATTAGAGTGCATACAACTTTGCACCTAAGAAACATTATTGGTATATAATTCATCAATTCAGTCCAAGGATTAAATCTTGATCACAATGAACTGTATCAATATGTGTGCAGGAGAAGCATTTAATGATGTGAAAATACAACTAGAAACTTCAGGGTTGTAATTTCCTTTGTCATCATTTAATCATCTTACTCCCAAGTTGCACTTGTGAATGCTGATGTAGAGTGAAATATTTTGGGCAGTGCACTGTCTCTCAACCAAAAGACCCAGGGCTAGTGGCTTCCCAGATAGCACTGATAGGTGCAGCTATGGGGGACCAAAACAGTCAAACTAAATCTGATTTTGCTATTTCTTTCCAGTTCCCATTGTTCTAGTGAACATAGTGTTTGCTGCTTCTTGAAGTCCTCTGCCACAGGCTGTTGCTAAGAAACAGTGCTGGTGTAAGTGATACAAATAAAAGAACAAATGCCTATCAAAATCACTATCAAAAAAAGAGGGATTATCTCCATGATATCAGGATTTTTGTTTCATGGACACTGATGAGATAGTTACCTTTCAATTGGTATGCTCTCAGTAGAACAGTAGCTGAAGCCTATAATGGAGAGTGTTTGGAAGATCCCAGCTCAGTGTATTTAAATGATTCCTCCAGCTGAAAACTCTATAAAGAAGTTTTACATGGCTGATGGGGACACAAAGCTGTTACAAACCAGGAGAACTTTGTGAATAACTGATTCTTGGGATTCATTAGCTGAAGCAAAGAGAACAGGAAGGGACCAATACGACCCTGAAAAGAGGGGAGAAGTTAGATTTTCTAAAAAAAAAAAAAATATTTTGTCTCAAATTAAATGTTCTGAATTTTTATTTTCAAATTTAGAAAACCATATCAAAACAAAATATCACAAAAAAAAGATCACTACATGAAAATACAGAAAAAATATTTTTCCAGATTAATCTCCTTGACAGATTTGTCATTAATTAGCAAAAAATAATAATTGTTTAGCATGAAATTAATTTCTAAATAAACAAATTCTACCCTGAAATATCTGAATAGTGGAGAGGGCCTAGTGCTTAGAGATCTTCAGATGCTCTCACTGAAATCCTCAGCTTGTGGCTTAGTGTGAAGATGGCAGCAATGTTTTTTGGCGCCAGAAAATATGTCAGTGATTTCTCCAGATAAAACTTGATGATAGAATTCCATAGTATTTTTTAAGGCATAGGTAATAAAGAACATTATTTATATATGCATGAAATGTTGTAGCATTGCTGTAAGGTATTTTTAAAAGCTTTTTTTGCTTTAATTTCTGTTTGACTTGGAAGGAGCCTGAACTTGTAGTGAACCTAAATTGTCCTGCAATGGACTGGAGTGTGTGCAGATGAAACTGCTGAAGTACTGGCTGCCACTGTTCATTTGGAAGCCTGGACTTGAACTTGCTGTCTCAACTTTGATTATTAATATCCGTATGGTAGTTCTCACCTCACATTACCTGTGAGTGCTTGTCCCTTTCCTAATTAGGTGTCAGGATGTCAGTGATTAATGTACAATCATGAATAAATTACAGATAAAAGCCATACATATGTACAGAGGCATTGAACTAATTACAGTGCTATGCAGTACGAAGTACACTGGTGATAACCACTCCTGACCTTTGAGTTGGAGCTTCATTTGCCTGGAATTTCCCTGATTGATTAAGTTGATGATAATAGTCAAGTCAGAGCCAGAGCTGTAAAACTTATTTGTCACAACAACACAAAGGACAGCCTCCATCTGTTGTTATTAAAGAGAGTTCAGCAGATTTGATCTGCTTTCAGTCCTGTACTTACTTGTCACTCAGCATTTACATAATAGGAGAAAATATGATTAAGACTGTATCCCAAATAGTGATTAAAACTTAATCATGACAAAAACAAATGTGTGAAAAATAGAGATAAGTCTGGAGAAACAGCACGTTCTTGCTTAAATATGTCTACTGACTTAGGTTGGTTTTTTTCATAGGAAGGGAGCTGCAGACATCAAACTAAATATGATTGGAGAGCAACAGAATGCAATTGTAATTATTCCTGGTATGCCTGAAGTAGAAGGTAAGGAACTTAGGAAAGAAATTGTCACCAGTGCTTTTAGGTGGATGTATCTCTGGGCTTACTGACCTGCACTTAAGTGCAGTGGCAGTGGCTGAAGCCTAGAGAAAAATGATCATTAACTGTGGGTCACAGAATCCAGTCAGGTGAATATTCCTGTTCTGCATTTGCTAGGTAGTACCAACAATTTTCTTGTCCACTTGGCTATTCTGTAGCCTTAGGGAGTACAGATCTCATGTTAGAGGTGGCTTTTTTGAGGGCTTTTCCCTGAATTGTTGACTGTTATTTCTGCTTAGTCTCACCTATTCTTTATCAGAGCCATTATGAGTTTGTCATCCTGTGACTTGTGTACAAAGTTTTTTAAGAAAAGAGGAGATTTTACTCAGAGGTCAACCTAAAGCATTTTGGATGTTTGGATGTTTCTGTGCTTTTGGAATAAGGGATTTAAAAAAACCACCCCAAACTACCAACAAAAACACCTCTATCCCCTAAATGCAGGAAATAAACCACAGTGCTTCCAAAGAGTATGTGCTCTCTCCATACCCCAGCTGCTCTGTAAAATTGGTTTTGTGTGTTTCAGTTTCTCTGTTTCTACCCAAATACCAATTTTCCCGAGCAGCTGCTGGGCTGTCAGGATCTCTGCCTTATGGCTGCTCTGCCATCCAGTCTGCTGAAGTGATGCAGGACCTGGGAACCCAGCCCAGATCTTCCAGGCTTCCAGCTCAGCAGCAGGGAAACCCCACGAGTCCTGGATGCCACCCATAGTTTCAAGGTCTACATTTTCTCATGCCAACAGAGAAATGGATGGAGCAATGGCTCCCCAGGCTCTTGGCATCTTGGTTCCATAGCAGGGAACCTGGGGAACCACAACTAGTCCAAGGGAGTGCAGCACAAAAGCACCTCAAATGGGAATGGCTGTGGGATTCTGATCAGCCCAGCCAAGACTGATCTGGTCATGTGTCACTAGTGAAAACCTTGGCATCAGGTGAGAATGTTGAACATCTCTTTCCTGAATTCAGTTCCACTCTAGATGCTGAAGAGCTTCTGTAGAGCTGTCCTGCACTGCCTTACATGTGCTCTCATGGCAGGGGAGCTCTGTAACAAGCTGGTTGCAGAAGTCCAGGTCTCTATATCATCTTGACCTGTCCTCAATCTGGTGGGTGCTACATCATCTCCCTTGTAACCCAAAAATGGGGCATTGGGGTGGCAGGAGAGGCTATGTATGCTCTGATACAGGTTCAGTTAGGAGTCTGCACCTATCTTAACACTGTAATTTATAGAGATGCTTTTTGTCTTGTCAAGATATAATCTGTTGGATGATCATGATTCCTTTGTCTTCTTGCAACACAAAAAACTTCCCAGTTAACCAGCTCCAGGATTTTCCATGCATGCAGTAATTCAGCAGAGCTAAATAGAGAAATGAAATAAATAATTGGAAGAAATTGAAATAAATTTTCATCACAGATCTATCTGAAAGTTTAAGTCTGAGATGAATGGATTTAATTAGCTCAGGACACTTTGGTTTTCCTATAACTCAAATGTGTCAACTTTACAACATGCAGGCCCTTAGGCCATCATTTGAAGTGAGTCATCTTTATTTTACAGTGTTTAAACTGGGCATATATTCTGGATTTGGTGGTATTCTGTAAAATTTGACAGTTTGTGACTGAGGGCTTTATTTTCATACCTGTAAATAAACAAAGAATTGTTCTACAGTATTCCAATAAGTCTAGTTTATGACCAGTCATGAAAGAGCTTGGAGAACCATTTTTAGATCAGGCTGTGGCTCTACATTATTATGCTCTCAGTTAAGGTAATGGGAATTCAATAGAGTCCTGTCTGAAAGGATATATCCTACCAATGGGTTAAGTGCAATAAGGATCAATTTGATGGGTTTTAATTATTTTAGTGCTCATCTGATGAATTTTTTTTATTAATGTGAACTGTTTATTACAGATCTAGTACAAATGTACAAACCTAGACCTCTTTCCTCTTTCAGACTTTTAAATAGAGCTACAGCACCAAAGGTGCATCCAGCAGGTAGAAAGAGACACAGGATGTTACTGGGAACTTTGAGTTCAGGTCATCCAGGCTTTGGATCATTTACTTTTTCTTCCTCTAGGATTATGTCACAAGCTCTGTCTTTTATGATGACAGGGCTTGCACCAGATTTCAGTATTGATGTAAGTCTGAAAATCCATGAAAGGAAGTGAAGACACCAGCCAGGAGCCAATTACATTGCACACTGTCAAATAATACTAAGAAGCCCTGAGCTTGCCATTCAGAAATGATACCAAGAGTCACACTTGTAAGAATATTTGATTAGCTTTGTAAAAGGCTGTTAAAAAAAAAAAAAGACAAGATAAATTAGTACTTATATGGCTGTATAGACAAATTAAAGCAATAGATTCTAGGGTGCTGGAAATTTGTCCTTGCTCTTTGGCTTCTGTCCACATATATTCTTTGAGATCTTGTTTATACTGGGGATTTGCTTCCTTGTCAGTGAAAGACAAGCTGCAGTCAGAATAGTAAATCTGTTGTAAATGCCAGCCCTTGTAGGGTGTCCCATTACCATAGGCTGTCCTCTAACAACCTGTGATTTCAGGGAGAAGGCATTTGTGCCAGTACAATTAGTAAACTCCACTACCTACACTGAGAGTGGAGTCAGTGGGAGGTTCTGAGCTGGGGGAAGATACTGCTGCTTACAGCAATATTCTCATCTCCTCCTCCTCCTCCTGAGCTCTGACATATGTATGTCCCTGAGCTGGGACATACCCAGCTGTGCAGGTGAACATGGGGCAGTGGCAGCTTTTCTGTGGCAGAGGAGTGAGGGCAGTGAGATACCTGGGGTGGCTGCAAGGCTCAGCTGCTAGCAGGTCTGCTTGCCTAACCCAGTCCAAAACTGCCTTGTACAAATAACCTACTGGCTGGTTGCTGCTAGCAATGGGGCCTAGCAATGTTCTTGCTAAAAAAGACTATTTAGAGGCATCAGAAAAACCTGTTGCTAGTGCCTGCATCAGTATTTTAAAGGAGTCAGAATGAACAACTGTGAGCAAATAACCTTATGGTAGTCTGAAATGCTTCTCAGCTGATAGCACTTCTTGTCTGTTTGCAGAGCAGAATGCCAGGCTTCTGAAATGGACATTTTCATCATCTCTATTAAGGAGTAACATATTCAAAGTGATGAGCTTTTGCAGAAGCTTCCTGTAGAAGAATTCAGTTTGCTGTGTTCATTCTTTTTGGTGTTAATCTGATTCTTTCCTCATTTCCAAAAAAAAAGCATGAATAGCAGCTTGAAATGCTAGAACCAAAGCACAGATAGCTTTGAGGAGGTAGAAAATGTTTTAATTCTCTTGGTTCAAATATACAAAGCAAGCTTCCCTGGGGGGTGTTTTTTCTTGTTAACTCATTTATAAGATAACCAAAGCTACAGGTGTTCAGCTTTAATAAGGCATTAGTGAGCAATTATATAGGACACTAAAAATCAGGCCAGAGTCTTTGTATGAAGGAAATGAACACTGAATTTAACAGCAAAACTGCACAGCAAATATGAAGATTTTTAGAAAGTAAAATTGTGGGATAAAATCTTTGATACATATAGAAAGGATATTGCCAGAAGAAGGAAGGACTATATATTTGTATGTGCAAGATATGAAAAGACACCAATAATATATAAAGGAATAAGTGGTGCTAACAGTAACTGATAAAATTATTTTTTGCTTGTATTAAAATGTTCTTTAAAATATTGCTTTAAAATAGTGCAGAGCCAGCTTTCCACTAACAGGGAATGTTGTATTCCCTTGATTTATGAAATTCATTTCAATTGCAAACCACTGGCTCTTCTGCATTTGTGCCCAAGCACTGTATAATTCTGCAGACAGCTCAACTAGCAGCATTGCTAAGAGAAAGAGGAAATTAGATGTGTTCAACCTAAGGAATCAGTGACATTCAAATAACAGTTTTGCTCTTGTATTTCTCATTTGTTAGAAGGCAGCTCCTGACTCTAACGTATCTTAGCCCTGGAAACAATGATCTGTTTTATTAACCCGAAAACAACAAATTTAGGACAGAGGTTTTGACACTTTCTTAATTACAAGGAGATATGTGGTGAAGTGCTTGGCTCCTGTTTGTCTTCATGTGAATTTACTTTTTTATTTCTCATGGTTGCATCACACTTCATCTCAACTTCAGCTTTAATGAGAAATGGTAAATTTGACTAATGCTTCTCTCCCCTATAAAATTCCTTTTAGAATTTGTTTTGCAGTGATATGAGGTTGAGACAGAGGGAGGTGGGAACCTCATCAGTGTTTAGTGTCATAGGAGTGCAAGTCACAGAGATCAGCAAATCCCACCACCAGTCCAGCAGAGCTAAGTGCACTACTAAACCATGTCACTAAGCAATGCATTTATGTGGCATAAACACTGCCAGGGATGGTGACTCAACCACTTCCCAGGGCAGCCTCTTCCAGTGCTTGGCAACCCTTCTGGAGAGGAAATTTTCCAGTGTCCCATGTAAAGCTCCCCTGGTGCAACTTGAGGCCATTTCCTCTTGTTCTGTCACTTCTTGATGGGAGGAGAGACCAACCCCATCTGCTACAACCACCCCTCAGGTACTTGCAGAGAGTGATAAGGTCTCCACTCAGCCTCCTTTTCTCCAGACTAAACAAAACCCAGTTCCCTCAGCTGCTCTTTTAAGGCCTGTGCTCTAGACTTTTCACCTGCTTTGTTGCTGCTCTTTGGATGTGCTCCAGACCTCAGTGCCCTTCTTTTACTGAGGGACCAAAAACTGAGCACATTATTCAAAGTGTTTCTACCTTCATTGCAACTTGTGCTCATAAGCCACTAAATATATTTGTAGAGTCATCTGTAAATTCCATATTTAAGGTCCCTGAAGATGCTGCCCCTCAGCAGTTTATTCATGGGCATGTAACTGGGTAACAGAGAGGATTTGAAGTGACTTACCACTACTTGATGCTTTCAGGCAAAGTTATGGGCTTGAGTAGTTCAAGTAGACTGAAGCAGCACTTCAAGTGTGTACATGGCTTTGGAAATGTGAGGAGTCAAAACAACTCTGTGCACATCCTTGTCCAGAGCTGTGAATACAGCCTGCAGCTGTGGAGATACCTCTGTGGTGCTGCTGACAAAAGGGCTTTGTGATCACTTCAGAATAGAAAGCTTTGCAGTGTAAGAGGAGTAAGTTCAACATTTGCTACATTTCTTAGCTATTCACTAGCAAAGTAGAGAAAAAAATGGTTGATCTTTGTAGCTCTGTGAGAACTCCTGGTAGTGGCCTTAATATTTGTCTGTTCTTCCAATAGATCCAAGGGAGTTTCCAAACTGCAGTTACTAATTGGAGCAAATTGCAGTAAATTTGGATGGTTTACTTCTGATTTAAGCCTCACCATGTGTTTCAAAACAGGTATACATTTATATCCCTCTGCCTATATGTGTGTATACACACACAGAGAAGTTTTTCTTCCTGATTTTGCAGGAGATAAATCTGTCTCTTAATAGGAGAGACTGTGTAGTAACAAAGCTTTCTATTTGTTTTCTTTTTCAAAAATATTTACGGCTGGAATTGGGCCACTGTTTTCTACATATGTCTCTTTCAGATGTAGTAAAACTTACCAATATTTGGTGGCTGTAGTGTTCCCTTTTTGATAAGATAGGAATCACATTGTTGTGCTTGAAAGCTGTTGGTGTTTTTTGTTCTTTTGGCTAATTTCCTAACTTGGCAAGCTAAAGTTTCAGAATTGACAGAGGAAATACTATGGGAGGGTATTCTTTAAAATCCTTGTATTTAATGCCATTTGTAGACAGGCAGTTTCTTGCAGAAAAAAAAGAATTCTTTTTTTTTCCTTCTCCCTCCTGTTTGTTAAAAGCTTGGATATCTTCTAGACTCATTAGTAGCTTGATATTGCTCCCTGGAAGTCACAGCCAAACAGAAAATTTAAGCAGCTTGAAATAGATGTGAAAACCTGGAGGTAGTGTTAGGTACACAAGTATTTTTAAAAGGTAACTCAGGATTGAATGAACATCTAGAATAATTACATTACACTGGGAACAGAATAGCAATCTGTTAACTGGTGCTTATGTCATGATCCCCTCCCCTATTGTAAAACCAGAAATGCTGTGGAATTCAGTTTTATGTTCAGTGGGCTTTATTTATTTTATTTCTTATGGTAAAATCTCAGCTGTTTCTATTTGTCTCTTTCTCCCCATTGAGAAACTGAAATTGAAATTGTGCTTAGCCAGTTTATACCTGAATGTATCCTTTCATTGGATGTTAATGCTCTAATATGTATTCCTTTCTGGTTTTCCTTCCCCTTTTTCCCTAGGTTTATATCTAATTTAAATTTATTTATATTATAAAGTTTCTATTAAGTATATGCAATTTGTGGTGTGACTATAGTAACTATTCTGACAGATCCTTTAATTTTGGAATTTCTTACTTATGTGTCTCTGCTTATTGCAATTAGACCTTTCTGCAGCTAATGAAACATATGTGATTTGTTTGTTTATGCCCGAGGACTGAATTTGTTGCTGAATAATGCAAAAACATATGCAAGGACAAGTGTAGTAAATGGAATTAGGAATGTGTGCATTGAGGCTCTGTGAGCAAAGTCAATTGAAAGAGGTGTTAAAGCTTTGGCTCTACCTGCTCAGTGCAGGTGGAAGTACATTTACGTTCATACTTGTGAGTGGAAATTCACCAGAGACTGCACAAGAATGACTAATGGCATTTGACAAAAAATTACTAACTCCTACAGATTTTTACCTTAAATGGTATTAAAAGCAGCAATCCAAATAGTGCAGGCTATTTGGCAAGATATGAACATTTGCTTTCCTGCCCTTGCTCTGCTGGCAGACTCTGAGCAGAGCAGTCTCTATACAGCTATCTAGAAAAGACAGCAAATGAACATTTGTGTTTCATTTTCAAGTATGTTAATATTTGAAACCAGACCTACATCAGAAATATTTTGTTAAAATGTGGTTTGTGAGATTTCAAGGCAACTTCTTTAGGAAAAAGACTAATACAGTTCTAACCAGGATCAACAATTACCATTTGTTCCCTGACATATCTAATCATTACTAGTCCATGTGTAATAGTAGTAATCTCCTTTTAAAAAATCTGGTATTTTTCAAGCAGTGCAGATAAGCTGAAGGGAAGTCCAGTTTGTTTAATTAAAAGGTATCAAAATGCTGCAGGCTTGTATTAGTGGATTAGATTTTTCTCCCAGAAATAACTTCAGACAAATTACATCCTGAATGAATGTGGTCCAGTTCATTCTGTAATTATTTTTTTGAAGGAGTGTAGAAGTAGGGAAGAATGGAGTCTTATATCCATCTTGTATAAAAAATTCTGCCTTTGATGTTTCTTCGATGGAGAAACTCTCTGCTTTTTTATAGCAGCAGAGTGAGTGCAGAAATTGCATTTCCTTCATCCACAACACCTACTTTTCTCTGGCATCTCTAGTGATGTGCAGTGTCAATACAGTTTTGCTCATCACGTTTGACAGATTGAGTATATAATCTCTGCCCCTGCAGACAGTCTTCAGCTCTGCTGTCCATGTTGTGGAATTAATGCCACACAGCTTGAAAATTTGCCTTGAGCATGTCCTTGTAATATTTGACTGGCCCCTCTCTCAGTCATTCACTGTGTTTTAAATGGCCATATAGAGATAGCTCTGAGCAGTATTTATCTGACATATGCATTGAATGCCCACACCAGTACAGCTAAGCTGGAAGGATCACTGGTTCAGTGCTTAATATTTTATTGTGAGTTTAATTTTACATTGGCTATAATATCAGCCAAGTATCCTCCATGGGATTGCATTGTTCAGCTAATCAGCTAGCAGCAATTAATTGCAAGTCTTTGTGCCTGGTTATGGATACAGAGTGATTTTCTTGCAATAAGGAATTCAGCTAAGTTCTGGAGTACAATGCAGCCCACGTTAATTTAGCAAGGTACTCTCATAAAGAATCATTGTCTTCATTCTCTCATATTTACACACACTCAAAAAAAACCCCCAAAAAAGCAGTGCTTCTGGTTTTACAAATGCAAACCCATCACCTGTATTTGAGAAAACCTCAACTGATGCATCTTCTTTCAAAAACAACCATAAAAACACTCCCACCAAACCTAGAAGACATTGTTAATCAAATTACTCCTGTAAGTAGGTAAGACTACTGATCATGGGGTCTGATGAGTCCATTGTTGCCCTAAGAAAATGTGGTTAAAACAAAGTACTTTGGACACTGTCTGAGCAATAGCTTTGATCAGCTATTCATGTCTGTAAAGAAAAGGTCCATGGGTTTTTAATGCCAATTTTCCTAGAGGAATAGAAGTCCTGCCTTGCACATCTCAAATATTTTGTCTCATAAGTTAATATGTAAGTACTTACTAAGGAAGGAAAGGTACCTTCTTACAGACTTTTTATCATACTTGGAAAACACAATATTATTTAGGTACTAAAAATGGATCCTTATTGCTAGTGAACTTATTTGCTTAGTAGATTAGTTGAATTATTACTTATATTAATAATACAGGTGATATGGTCTGGATGGAAAAAATGAAAAAAAAAAAAAAAAGGTTTTTATGAGTTCCAAATGTTACCCAGAAAGAATAAAAAGGGCATCCCAACCCAGTGGTACCCAGCAAAGATCTATTACCTTGTTTTAATAACAACCTGATATTTTTCTTCCAGTAGAAGTGACCTGGTGGGGAAGGCCTTTTCCTAATGGGTAGCAGATATACTTACTAGATACTAAAAAAATGATTGAAATTTAATTGCTTTGAGAAACTTGCTTTCTAATTTTTGAAACATTTCCCCCATATAATCTTTGTTTTGGTCACCTCACCTTAAAAAAACAGAAGCAGCATGTTGAAATATTCAATAATTTCAGGCAGCTTTCTACTGCTAGGATGTTTGTGGAATGAAGTAAAATTAAATATGATGGATACTTCTGTGTATTATGATAAACTTCTTTCCATTAGTGAAAGCAAGTCAGCTGGTAACTAGTGAGATGACTGTTCTAGGTATATCACTATTTCAGTGATGAGAAATAATACTTAATAGTTCTAGTGGTTTTGTGTCAATAGTTTCTTGTGCTGGTGACTACTTTAATGTGAAGGATTTGTCTTCCTTCCTGCTGTTTTTCTATTGTTTTCTCCAAGGGAAAAATAGAAAACAATCAAAAATAAAAGACTGGGGATTTTTCTTATGGAAACTCACCAATATGCATTTCACAGTAAACCCAACTACCCAGGTTATTTTATTATTTGCACTCTGGTGACTGTGTGTTTATGCCTCTCTGTATGTTCATATTTTAATGTGGATTATAGAGTGCACAGCAGTAGTTGGGGCACCACTGCCTGGGAAGGGAGTTACTCAGAGTGAGGTGTCCCCTGTGCCTTAGAGATTTATCCCCTGTGCTTGTTTAGCCAGTTAAGCCTAAGTATCAGAGACCTTCTTAAAAGTAAAGTGTGTTTACTGTTTTTGGTTTGTAGCTGGGACTGTTTTATGCTTTATTATTTTAGGGGGCAAGCATGCCTCTGATCACACTCCTTGTCTCTGTTTCTGGCTGATTTCCCTTCCCAGTGTGTTGCCTGAGGCTATTCTACCTCAGGTGAGCTTCAGATGTTGAGGTTGCCTTTGAATTTCAGCATCACTATGCATCAGATCAGAGTCCTCATCTGCTCTGACATGGAAGGCACTTACTTTCTATCTTGCATTAAGACAGCTTGAGTATGTTTTGAGCTTTAATTATTTGACTCATATTGAAGTCATTAAGAAGACATAGCCTGAAGTTTTATATGCATATGTGGGCAAATGTCTGCAGGATCAGACTCTAATTTCACCAGTGAGTTTTGTGGTGAGGTATAAAAGAAGGTAGTTTTATAGATTGAGGGGAAGGTGAAAAATAAAGAAAAAAAGATTAGATTTTCAAGAAAAATAAAGATTAATAGAAACCATATATAGGACTCCACGTGATTCAGCAGGGTCTAGACAGTTGCCCTTTCTTTTTGTTCTGATGTCTTGTGCAACAATGGTAGAAGCCATGTAAGAGCAGCAAATAAACACATCCTAACTCATGTCTTCTCTGTTTAATCTTTAATCAGACTGGTTTAGCTGAAGGAAGTGAAGTTGGAGAGTGAAACTGTCACACAAACATATCAGCATATGAGGTATGTTGTGAAGCTCAGCTCATACTGAGTGTATTCATTCCTTAATGAAACTGAGAGAAAACAGTAACTCCAAAATTTCCAGCTGTATTATGATGGATACTTCTCAGTATTAATATTTCCATATCCTAACCTCTGCCTGTATTCTGATTTTCTTCATACATTCTTCAACCCCCCTGCCAGGCAGGATCATAATCTTAAGTATAATTTCTTTTTATTATCTTGCTGTTTTAAACATGCTTTTTCCCATTAACTGTTGTTATTGCTGACAGTTAGACAATTGGGTGGGTTTCTCAATTGCCTCTCTGCCTCTTTTTTTTTTTTTTTTTTTAACATGTGAATCTCAAATTTTAAAGGAAAAAATTAAAAACTTTACTGTGTGTGTGTAGAAAATTTTCACAGTTTCAATTTTGGGGAAAAAAAAACCCCCAGAACCTATTATGAAAATGGATTCAATTTTTGAGATTGATTTTAGCATGAAGAAAATAGTCTTTGCTATCTAATTTTTCCTGATTAGACTGTTCTTTTAGGTAACATTTGAGAAAGTCTGTAGGTTTGCAAATCAATTGTAAAGGATCAAAAAAGAAGGAAAAAGAACTCCGAAATAACAACCAAGTTCCTCAAATGATGCTGTGGTTATTATTTAAAATAATAATAATAAAGAAGAAAGAACAGAACAAGTACTAATTCCCCTGTGAGTTGTGTCTACTACCAGGTTCTGACTTCAAATGGTCTTTCTTTTGGTCCTTCAGGTTCTCATGGTCAAAAAATCTCATCTTGGGCTGCCCCTGCCCATACAAAACTGCCAAAGCTCTGTCCTGAAGTGCTGCTCTCACTGAAACCTCTGGGACAGTGTCTTGGGTTTTCCTGTTAGTATCATGGCAATGTTCTTGCACCTTCAAAAATGAGGTGAGTGATGTTTTCTGCCAGACTGGACTAGCAATATAATGCAATTACATTTAATATTTTGAGATTTCTGAACTTTTAGTCAGCACCTTTTTTTTTTTTTAGCAGTGAAGAAAAGTTAAGAGGTGAGTAATGCAAAGAATGTTGTTCTTGAGTGTGCATGAAATGGAAGTAGTTATACTGTATTCAGGGGGGGAAAAGAAAAAAGCTAAATGGCTGTGGTTTTGTTTGTTTGGTTTTTTTTTCCTGAAAACCTGTATTGTAGAGTGTTGGATGCCATCAGGAGAGACCTGTCTCCTTAATTAGCATCAGGTTTTGTATATCTTGCCAGGACTAACAGTTTGTCAGTTGGTAAATAAATATTTAACTCAAATGTAATCAGTGACTTCAGCATTTACACATTGTATAGCTGTCATAATACTGGGAAATTAGATTTTTCCTAGGCCAGTGCAAGTCTTAATGTTCAATCTGTCACAAAGCTTAGGTAGGTCCTGACATGCTTTTAAAGATTTATACTGTAACAGTACATTTAGTAATGGTAATAAACTGACTAAATATTATATTTCACTGTAATGTGCATTTCCAAGGAGTTATAAGTTATTCAGTCCCTACATAAAGAAAACCCACACTGATAGTAAGACATGAGATCTCTGAATTGGTCTCACTCGAAATCAAATTATGTGCTATATTAATAAATGGCAGTATTAACTGAGGTAGAGCAACATAATTCTGCCAGAGTAAATGTTCTAAGAGCTGAGCTATTTTCCTGTGTATCACTGCAACTTTTTGTATGACTGATCTAAAGAGTAGCAAGGAGACTTTCTGCTCATTAGGTTTGTGGATGTAATTTAGTTTTCTTAGGATTTATAATTTTCCAGCTTTTCACTGCAAAGTATTTAGAAATACAATTGGTTTTAAAAAAAAATAAATTAAAGTTTCTTATTTTTCTAACTGAGATTTGGAGCCCAACTCTAAGGAAACACCACATGCCAAAGCACAGAACATCTTCAGTAACAGGAGAACATCTCCTGCCTTTGCACTAGTACCATGCTCATCTTTGGCAGGACATTGTCTCATTTGGGCTGGAACAATTTCTGCAGGATTCTGCTCTGAACTGCATCAGGGATTTTAGAACCTGATCCAGGTCACAGCAAGGCCTCACAGTACAAACTGAAGAGGATATAACCCATGAAGAAAGCCACAAATAGAAAGCAAATTATTAGAGTTATCACTAGACCTCTCTACTGGGGAACTGTTCCTTACCTAATGGCAGAAGAATCCTGCTACAGCCTGAGGTGGACTTTCATACTCAGCAATATTGTTTATGTCATCTTAGATGCCTGTTGTTCCAAAAAGTGTCAGTAGTTTTCATAACAACTACTCCCATTTTGGGGGAAATAATTTTTTTGATTTATTGAAAGTCTGTCTTTCAGTAATAGAGCTTACAGTCATACACACCTAGTGTTGACTTCTGCAAGTGAACAGTACTGATGAAATAAATGTTGTCAAAAGACTAAGCAAAAAACAAAGAAAAATGTCCAAGAAACTGCAAAAGATTCTTTTTCCTTAGCACTCTACAAGGGGTTTTCTTCTAATATGGAAAAGTTTTTTTTCCCAGCAGAACATTTCTGTGGATTGTCTGTCTGTACTGCCTGTATGCTCCTTTCTCTTGATGAAATTTCCAGGAAGTTATGCATATTCTTAATAAGTGTGTGATCAGACCCTAATATTTATTTCAGGTAATGGAAAAAGTAGCTGGAAATTGGATTTCTGTATTTTGCAAAACACACAGAAAATAAATTATCCTCTAACTTGTTCTAATCTTTGAGCATAGCCTTTATATTATTTACAGTTCAGGAATGTTCCAAAAAATCTCATTTAGTGAACGAAATTGTTTTTGAGAGGTTTATTGTCAGTTGCCTTGCTGCTTGCTTGGGTAGCTTGTGTCAGCTCCACTTTCTGTCTGTAAAAGCTTCAAAACCACGACTTTGATTTTCTCAAAGGACTTCAGAAGTCTTTTAGAAAAGTTTACATTTTCTGTTGAAAATAATAATCAGGTAAGTTCTATTAAAAAAAAACCCTTTGAACATATTTGACTCTGCCAGTTTCCCCATGACAGTATAGGAGAGAAACTGTGAAAAGAAGTCTAGACATCTGATGCCTAATGCTAGTGAGAAGCCTGGCTTTGCCTACTAAGCTGTCAGTCCCAGAATAGTCCAGGGCCCTACAATTTACTTTAAAATAAAATACAGTTCCCTTGATACCTGTACCATTTTTTGGGTGCTGAAAGTTTATCATGATCTATGAATAAGTAATATTTCACTAGTTTTCTTCAAAGAGTTAAGACAGCTGATTTTGTGCAAGTCACTATTTTTGTCTAGTGTTAATATAAACTAATAAACAAAGCTGGGCTTTTGTTACCAAGTATGAGTAGCTAAAGCCTTTGAGAAAATTCTCATATGCAATGAGATGAGAAGACTGGAACTGTTCATCTTCTAGAAAGAATGAATAAGAAGCAGCACAATAAAATAAATGTGTCTAGGTAGGTTAGGTTATTTGTTTAAGGCTTTATTCACTCTTTCTAACAAAATAAGGCATCCAATCAATTTTAAGTGTATGAATGAAAGTAATTTCTTTCCCATTCCCAATTAACATTTTGAATTCACTGCTGCCAGAAAAGAATGGTGACTGTTTAAGATTTAAGAAGGGGGACTGACACAGGGCAATAACAACTGCATTCTCAGAAAATGTCTGGTACATTTACAGTATGATTAATACTGTTATAAAGAAAGTATTTTTCAGGAAATAGATTTTCTCACTACTTAAGCAATTAAAAACTGAGGCAAAGTCAAGTACAGACCCCTCACTTTTTACCTGACTTGACAGTGGGCCCAGACCCTGAGCTATAGTGTGGTATTTTCTCCATTGATTTGGGAGAAATATGCACATTGCTTCAGAGAACATCATCTCAGCAGTGTTTGCTGGAAGGAAGATGCAAATGGAACAGTCTGAACACTGGGTACTT
>JAOEGS010016147.1:146520-162130 GCA_025447755.1 Corythornis vintsioides
TTTTTTTTTTTTTTTTTTTTTTTTTTTTCCTGGAAGTAGTGGTTCACATCTTTGTTTTGAAAGATTAATAAAACAGAAAACTTAACCAAAAATATTTATAAAGCAAAAGCACTAGAGTTTTTAAGTGTCTTAGAGTTGCAGAGAGTTACTGCTTCACAATGAGAGGATCATTTACTTAATCCTGTGCTCCTAGTCTGCTTTAGTGACTGAAGATTGAGATTTTGAACAGCCATATAGAGCCAAAGGCAAAGTGTGACCGAACATCAAACTGGAGTTGTAGTCATAGATATTTGTGACCTTTCCTGCAGGCAGCTTTTCTTCTCCTGAACTTGATATCATGGGCTCAGGGTCTTTCTGCTGACTCTGTATAATTAGTCTTCCCTTCATTTTGAGAGGGCAGAATCTATTTCACAGCTTTTTCCTTAAAACTTCAGCTAAAATGAGGGGATGTTTTTTTGTTTGGTTGGTTTGAGGGTTTTTGGAGACAATTTAAGGGGACAGCTAGATGTTTTCTATGATGCTGATTTTTTTTTTGTTTGGGCCAGAGTGACACCACTGAGAAAATCAGCATCAAGATATTTCAGCATTTCTCTGTAATTCACTTTCTTTCTCTCACATTTGATTCCTCCTGCAGTCTTGGCATTTACTGAGCTTCTAACTGAGAAACAGCTTCATGTGAATAAAATGCAGTCTTGTATTCATTCACTGTACAGCTCAGAGTGCAAGCGGTCACCACGGCCCATCAGTTGGTTTTGCCCTCTACCTCTTGTCAGCATTGCCGTCTGTCAGAGGGTCACCTCCCAGTCCCCGAGGAGCAGAGTGCCCTCTGTTAGCTCTGCTGGCCTGTCAGTTTTACTCACCCAACTCTTTGCAGTAAGTTGGAGTGAATTTGCATAAATATTCTTTGTCAGGTACTTTGTTTTGTCTTGATTAGGTGAAATTAATATTTGTTCCCGTGCTCTCACCTGAAGATATTTTCTCCCTCTTAGTACAAAAGCTACTGCATATCTGCAAATATTTGTCATATCTGTTAGTATTGGGACATTTCCCATGCTAATAAATTTGTTTCATCCCAGATGAGCACATTGCAGTCTCTTAACACATGTGGAAACTCACAGAAATGCAATTAATTGGTTCAAGTCATGCAGGAGCCTGTCACAAAGCAAGTCTTCTGGATTTCTGATTTTCACACTGATGTTCTGAGTTGGTGGATGCTCCTCTTTCCCTTGAATGTTTTCTAAGCAGACCTCCTCTTTTCTTCAGCCATTTCCAAAATACCTTTTACTACATATACAGGAACCCCTTCTGTAACCAAGCTGACAGAGTATATTCTTTCTTGGCTAACAGTTAAGGTCATTTGTATATTTGTTCTGTCCCAGTTGAAACTAATATTGTTTTCCCCCCACTAGTCTCCTCTCCAGCATCTGTCTTTCCTGGCTGCAATCCTTCTGGATTCTAATTAGGCTTCCACTGGCTTGGCTCCGGGTGTAACCATAACCAATTTATCCTTCTCTTCATCTCCCTCTGGGACATGTATTGAAAGAACAGTACCTGAACATTTCCCCTTTATCTACAATTTCCAGTCTATATCAAACATGAAATCTTGACAGATGGAGTCCAATCTGTCACAGTGAGTTAGTGTATTTTTCTTATGATTGAATTTATTTATTGCACAAAGAAATATGGAAAATCTGTAAAGGTGAATATCTGAATTCTGGGATATAGGACTGGTTGGGCTGGGTGTTCCTCTTGGTGGCTTATTTTTAATATCTGAGGATCTGGATTGTGTTAGATGGATGAGAAAACGATGTGAGACTTGTTTTTGTTGTGATAAGAGGAGGGACAGATCTGATCATAACAAAAACAGATGTAATGTGCAGAGCCATAACGTATTCCCTCATGTTATCTGCTACACACTCTCACACTGACCAGCAAAGAATGCACAGAAACATTCTACCTTCTGCCAGCAGAGCTCTGCCAGCGAATCAGTGAGCAAGATAGTTCCTGAAATGCATTCTGCTCTAGACAAGTGTGATAAAAAATGATTCTGCCAAAGTGCTGGGCCAATCAATCAAATGTTAATGATGGATCATGAAACCCATTTGTTGACAAATAAAACCTTGTGTGCTGTGCCAGTGAAACCAACTGTGTCACTCGTCTCCCAGTGACTGCCTGAAGTATCACCATCAGAGGCAGGACTCAGTGATGGAAGGGGCTAACACTCCAGTGAGCCCTTCCAACTGAAGCTGCAGGTGCAGGGTAGTCTAGCTCTTAATGGTGCTTGGCCCCACAGAGGGTACTGAAGTGTTCCCTAGAGCACGGGTTCCGTGGCAGGGAATGGACCACGACCAAGTACAACACGAGCTCGTTCGTTTAGACCTTGCAGCTGCTTTCAGTAGTTCTGCCCATGTGATGCAGATAGGATGGCTGCAGGCTTAAACAGGAATACTAAATGAAATGTTTTATTCTGGGAGCCAGCAGAGCTGAGCAATTACATTGAAAACCTCAGAGGTTCTCCGGTAGAGATCAGAGCTGGAATTCCTTCTACTGCCATGCACGCAAGCAGGGTTTGGAAGCTTTTGTGGAGAGACTGAGTCAGCTGGCTATCAGTGTGGTGATGCTCTTCATTGTTCATGAATAGCTTTTTCTTTTCCTAGCACTTAGCTGACAGGAGTGAGGAATATCTGACTGTCCAGATAAGTGTGAGTGATGCTGTGTGAGATTGCCAGGGTAGGAAAGGGAGGATTTGACCAAAGGGTTACTGAGGTGTGTATTCAAGGCTCCCTGGCTCTCTTGCCTGCCTTTACATGCTGAAGCAGTAATGCTTTATTCATAGAAGCTGAGGAAGGAAATTGTGATACAAATCTTGTCACTGTTTGTTACTTCACATTTACAACAACTTTGACCCAGCCTATACAGAAGCAAAAGGCTACAGGCTCTTGAGGAACTTCAATGCTAAATTGTCAACCACCTAAGAAACAGTACAGCTATCTCCAGTATAGTAGGTGATGGCTGGATGCTCTGGATTGTGGTACCTAAAGACCTCTGTGTAATGACAGTCATTTCTTTGTTTTATCACATAGTTTCTGCTGGTGATCTGTTTGGTTTTCCTTTTTTTTGTGCTTTACCTAAAAAGCATAGTAGCATAAGCCCTACTACTGAAAGAAAACATAGATTGTCTTCCTATGCAAAAGGACTGTTGGGATGAAAAGTTTCCTGGGAGAGACATTTCTCAGGAGAATTTCTGAGCTTTCAGGGTTCCTTAAATTATGTGAAAACCTTTGAGTAATGAGTTGGAATGTGTTGTAGGGTCCTTGTGCACAAGAATCACAAAAGACGGTAGTTAATAATGTCTGATGTTAGGTGGACTTAAAAGAGCACTCTTTTAGCCCTCAGTATTATTACAGATGTTTAATTCCCTTAGCAAAAGGCAGAACCAATCTTCTGTTGGAGAACCTGGGTGAACATGGAGACTTTGAAGTTTATGTGTCAAATTTTTGATCTGGCATTTGCAGTTAATTTTTTTTATAAAAGACACACCTCCTTCCTCCTCCCCTCAGTTCTGCTTTGCCCCCTTCCTAAGCTTTGAGAATAATTGGTTAGTATCTATTATGCTGTATGCTGTCTGGCTTTAAAATGCTTAAGGAAATCAAGAAAGTGAAGCTTAAAAGTCAAAATTCTTCCAGAAGTGGCAAGTTATTTTTCCAAAATAATGCATGTCTTCTGTAGTCCAGAATGTATTTGACTGATTTGTACCAGACTCTCACAAAATACTCTATTCTTGCTTCCAGTGAAGCACGAGAATTTAATTTCAAAAGGTTTGATTTATTCAGCATGGTGTTAGGTGATTGATGTAATATTCTGGCATGAACAAAAATATTGATTATAACCTAAATAGGGAGCCAAAAGCTGCAGTTGTGAAGATGAGATTCCTCTGTCATATCTTTCACAGGCAGATACAAGTGGTTGCAAGAAGCCCATATTGGAGGTATTGATGCTCACCATGCTGCATCCTTCAACATGCTATTTGTTATGAAGGACACTGGGTAATATGTAAGAGTTCACTTCACTGACTGATGAGCTTGCTTTTGGAAAAAAAAAAATAAAAATCCACACTGTTGTGCATTCAAATGTTGCTTTGGGTTTTGGACACAGAAAGACCATCATATGCTGCCGCAGTCTGTGCTCTTCCTAGCACAGCACAACCCCTCTCTCATAATCTCTTATGTTAGAGCAGCAGCTCCCCAATCATTTACAGGCTCATAAACACAATCCAACAGCATCCGTCTGCCCAACAGACCAGGGAAACAGCTCAGAAATGAAAGCCAAATAAAACAATAACTCACGGCAAACAAACAGGCAACTACAACAATCAGATCATGCTGCAGGAGCTGTTCCAACTATCCAGACACTTCATTAGGCATGGAATAACAAAGGAAAATAGACCAGTCCTCTCGTTTAACTCTCATAGCAAGTCACCCCTCTAGTTTGGTTTTTTTCCCCCAACTCCTGCTTATTCTTATTTGCTGTTTGAGGTAAGGAAATGCAGCTTGTGTCTGGAACCAGAATGAGCTGTGATTTGCAGCCATGGGATTGGAGAGGGAAGAGTTGTTGAGTTCTCCCATTGACATGTTTCAAAGGCTTTGGCATTTTAGGAATTTCCAAGGTCTCTTTAAAAATTTTTAATTGTTTCTTCATGTTGCTCCACACTTGACCACAGCTTTAAATCTGTAGTAGAACTATGTAAAACAGAGAGGATTGTCCTTAACCATGTATCAGCTACAGACAGAATGCTTTCTCTCTTCTATTTCTTCTGGTTTTATTTATGTGAATTATGCACATCCTGAAATTGCAAACCATTTGAAACTGATATTTAGCCTTGTCTAGAAGGGACTTAAAGCTTAAATCAATTAATGACTGTACATTATTTTGCTGATAGGCATTTTTGTTGAAACAACTAAGATTATTTTAACTATTACTGTAAAATCTGCAGTGCCACCTTCTTCTAAAAAACTTTTATTATCTCTGTTGCTGAGGGCTATTTGTTAATTCACAAATGCTACGTTTCCTGGCAGTCTCTCCTTTATGGTGCTGGCTCAAAGGCTGGGAAGTTGTTTCTTGCTGCTGGACCAAGAGAAGCTCTGTGATCTGTTCACTCCTTTCTTTCCTCTTCTTGTGTAGTTGGGAGCACACTCTCATTACCTTCAAACTTCTCAGACTGAGAGGCCATTTGGCCTCAAGCTGCAATGGGGACTACCTGGGAACATGGGCAGATCATGTCTAAAGTTTTGATCCTTGAAAACCCCTCCTCACATGCTACCTAAATACCAGAGACAACCAAACTGAATTTTAGAAACAATTTCTGGGTTTTTTTAACATAGAAGACAAGAGTTTGTTAAGTGGTCCAAGCCTTCCAATCAATAGTGCTTAGGTGTATGTAGCACAAGATACCCTAAAAATGTCAAATGTTCAAAAAAACAATAGTTTAGCAATATGCAAGTATTTTAAATGTAAGAAAAAATAACTGATGAAAACAAGAGATGCATTAAGGCTGCAATGCTGATGCTTGTACCAATGCCAGTATATATCATATGTGGAAAATGCTTTCAAATCATTGAATAGAGACATTGTAAACAACAGATACTCTGAATTTTGGAAAAGGTCACAAACATCTACCTACTTTCAGGGGTTTGTGGAACAGGTGGGTGGAGTAGTAAATCTGTGAGGTACTTAAGGCATTACTGAACCTGTGAGGTACTAAAGCTGATTTCCTTACCTCAGAGGGAGCTTCAGATCTGTGAAAAGCAATTTGGAGCCTGGGGCTTTAGAATATCCACTGATGCAGAGAGACAATTTTTATTAAAGAAAAATAACAAATACTATCTTTAGATCTTCCCAGTCTGTTGTTACCATCTTTCTCATTGGGTAATTGATCTGAACACACTTCCATCATTTAACCAAAGCAAATATTGTTGATCAGAGAACATTTTTTTTCCCCCAGTGTTATGTGAATTGGGATTTTTTCCACAAGATATCCATGTGACACTTTCCGTGACTCGTTAGTGAAGAGGATCATTTTGCATGCCCTGGTTATTGAATTGACACTCATGGCATTTGATACTGCAAGCACTGGATGATAGTGATGGCACTTCTGGGGGTTTTTAAGGCTTTTGGCTGGCACATCACAGCTGCAGTGCTGAACAGGCCTCACTGAGCCAGGTCATTTCACTGATAGGCATGTCATTAGTTAAGTAGATATTAAGGGAGAAACTGAACAGCAGAAGACAACTTGAGTCTCTTTCTTTAGTCCTTGTTGATCATGTCAGCTTTCCAGCAAGCATTTTGGGTGTGGTGAAAGAATAGTGCTGTTAATGATCAGATTTCAACCCAAGAGGGCATCACTGATACACAATGTTCAGCTGGTAGCATCTCTACATATGTGGAAATGTAGGATAATTTCCAGTAGTTTTTTGACTGATTCTGTATCAGTAAAACTCTCAAATTCTTCTACGCTGACATCAGTTGCCTGTGCAAATGTGAGAGCTTTTGCTAGGACACTGCTGATTAGTGTGGGCTTTGGGTTTTTTTTTTCCTGTTTTGTTCCTGCTAATCTGTCAATGTACTGATTTTCAAGTAGACAACAAAGGTGCATCATTTTAGCTTTAGGAAAAAAAAAATTTATTCTACTAAAATGCTTGATGCCTGTATGTGATAGTTCATTCACATTCCATTTTATTTAAATACGTAGAAGCAGGAGACGTTTTCTACATGATGGATATTTACTTCTTTGGAGAATGATAACTTACATTCTGTGTAACAGTAAATCATTGCCCTGAATCCTGGCATGCAAATCTGCATCATTTCTTATGAAGATCTCAAAAAATTGTGTACACCTAAGAGGCATCCTGAATCAAGGTCATGGAGCAGATGATACCAGACAAGGACACTGATGGAAATCCAATTGATGGAATCGTAGCATTAGGCAGTGCTATACAAAACTCTTGTGTATGTTGAAAATAAGATACAGCTGCAATTCCTGAGTGTATTTGGTGTTGCAGGAATAAAAATGAAGGATATTTTTGTGTCAATGAAAGTACTGAGCTTCCTTCCCTGTGCACACACACGGGGAGATGTCAGTGAAGGTGCCCTACCTGCCTCCTCTTTAGCATTTTGTTGCTGTGTTTTGTTGAGAGAGACCCAAGTGAAAATGCAGCCTCTGATCAACACCTTTGTGGTGACAGGAAGAAATACTGCTTTGCACGAAAAGGGAAACCCTCAGCTCAGGAGGAAAACCCACTGGAACCTATTTCTGAGTGCTTTTAATACTTAGTTTAATTGTCAGAGACCTGATTAATCATCCCCTATTGTTCCCTGCCTAACTTGTGCATCCCGTGGCGAGCAGAGCTGCCCGTGTTGCTTGGTGTTCAGGTGGTCTGCTGACCAGGCTCTTCTTATCTCTCTCCACAGACCAGTTACATTCTCTGCAATATAAAAAATGTTTTCTTCATCTCCTCTCCAGCTAGATTTCTGGCTAGCATCATTCATGTGAATGAAGGCAATATTTTATTTTTTTTTTACTTTTTGGACTGGAAGCCACTGTGTTCCAGTTCAGAGGTGAGCAATCCCTTACCTTTATTTCTCTTCCCTGGAGAAAATCCATTCGTTTTGACACAGGAATTCTTGTATAAGCCACTGATTTTGCCCAGTTTGCAACACCAACACTTGCACTGGCACGGAACAAGGTTCAAGGACCCATTAGGGTGCTGCTGTTAAACTCTGGTCTTTCCAGTGTGTCCTGCTAATTTCGTTTTAGCAGCTAGATGTCTCTCTTTCCTCCATTATTAAGAAATAATAGTAGGTGAGCTGCTTTTGCCTTTGGAAAAGACTTGTTGCCCTCCATCATTTGTCCATTTTAGAGGCAAATTTAAGATCTGGATTTGGCTATAAATCTGTAACTCAGTGAGCATGTGGCTTGATTTTGCACATAGATTTTTCAGATCATTGATTGTTTCCCTCTATTAATCTGTTCTGGCCAGAGGCTGACCTATGTTTTTGCTATTCATGTTTCTCTGTGCTTTCCAAGCAGGATTGTAGATCGAGACACTTTCTGCCTGTGGCATTCTTCTTTTCTCTTAATCACAGATGGTTTCCAGCTCATGTAATAGTTTGCATTTTGTGGTATGCTTTAAGTCAGAAATACTGTCCTGATACAAGAAGCAGAATCTCTGGTGTAAGCAGTGGATTGTGTGTGTGGCTCTGGAGAGGGAGCCCTTTTGTATGAACCACTGTTATCTACTGCAGGACCAAAACTGCTGCTGGGTTCAGTGAAGTCGAGTGGAGTATCTGAATATACAGTGGAAATCTGTGAGGTTTTCTTTTCGTAGCTCTTTCTTTTTTCTTGTGCTTGCTCTTGCATTTCTTGTGTTACCTTTCCTTTATTCAGGGTGGCCACAGATTGTCCCTGCAGGTGTAGCATCACTGACAGAAACCAAAGGAAAGGTTGGTGTTTTGTTCTGTTATTTAGTGAAAACAATATGGTTCTGCTCATGTCTTTCTCTAAGCTGTTAACTCTAAGGCCAAAATACCTCCAGCTATTCTAGCTCAGCATGTCAGTGAACACTTGCAATTTATAAAGTATGTGGTATTCTCCTAATCTCAAAATGAGACAGCATAGATAGAAAACCTGGAAGTTTCTGTTTGTTTTTTTCATAAAAACTTTTTTCTTCCAAGGACATTCAGAGGTGGACCAAGGAAATTTGTTAATTGTTATTAAAAGAGAATGATTTTTCAGAGCACAGGCAAACACCACACTGTTGTTTGCTCTTCTGCCTGCAATGCTAGAAATAGCATTTCATGAATGTCAAGGGTCTTGCCATTGAAAGCATTTTTTCAAATATTTGGTATAATTAGCATCATACTTTTCAAATTCTGAAGGTGTTAAAAGGCAAAAATAACTCTGTAGCAATACATGTCTCCAGTGTAAAATAGCATTTCTCACACCAATATAAAGTAATAGATAAATCAGACCACTTGTTTCTTTATCAGAAGTGATGCTGGTATGTAATGTGCTTATATATTGCATTTAAACTAGATCTTTACTAATAAATTTTATGTATCTTTTAGAATAATAGGTATGTATTTAATACCTAAACGGGACATAAAACTGCATCCTGAATCACACTGTTTTCATGTTTAAAGGTGATAGTGGGCAGTCTAAGCATTTGAATTACTCAAGATCCCTGTTTAATATGTGTATTTTAATTCTAGCTATAATTCAGCAGCTGATTTGTTCTAAATTGAAGTAGGTACATATATAAAACAAATCTAATATATAGTAAATAAGTAATATGGATCATGTCATATGATTATATAATGTATTTATATATTGTTGTGTGTTAGGTTACATAAAAGATGTACTATATACAATCATAGAATGCATTGGGTTGGACCTCTAAAGGTCATCTAGTCCAACCTCCTACAGTAAACAGGGACATCTTTAATTAGATCTGGTTTTCAGTGCCCCATCAAGCCTGACCTTGATTGTGTCCAGGGATGGGGCCTCAGCTGCACAAGGGATGCCTTAGACAGCATCAGCCTGCAGCAGAGTGAGCTCTCACCAGCCTCCACCTTTCCATGTCTAGATGTGTCCAAGGAGAGTTCTAGGCAAGTGTGTTTCAAACAGCAAAACAGTGAAAACCATCACTGGAGTCAGGAGCAGGAGGGGAGGCATCTGAAGGACAGGGCTGAGTTCTCTCTGCCCTTCATGGACCAACATCCACAGGAGCTTAATTCACATGCTAACAGCTTCTGTATTTCAGAATGTGTCCAGTGTTTATGGAAGTGACTCCTTAGCAAACATGCTCTGTGCATGCTGGGCAGCAAACCTTTGTACCTTTGAAAGTTTCATCCCTGGATCTTCTGCCTGCTCTATTGCAACCTGTGATAATAACCCATTAATCAAGTGTCACCCTTTCTAATACAGAGGAGTTCTTTTTTTATTGCCTTCATTTATAATAATTTAGTTTATACTTTACAATGTTATTGATTTTATGAAATGGCTCATTACTTTTACACAAAGCTAAATCATTCAATTAGGTGCTTTAAATTAAGTCATATAAATCTCTTCCTGGATTTATTGTTGGATTGAATTGGAAATCAAGCCCTAAGAAATTATTTTAAAAAATAATTATTGGAAAGACATTCTTACTTACGTTATAGGCTAGGAAAAGAATATAAATTGCTTAGCAAGTTGTTGGTTTTGGTTTTGTTTTGTTTTTTTTAATTATTAAAACCTAGATCCTCTTTTGTAAACTGCTGGGTGGCATAAACAGTATAAAGTTTGCTCAACTTCCTCTGCATGAACTTGCAAGGGGAAAAGTCACCATCAAAGGGGATTTTCTGTAGGTGCAGGTGAGTGGAAGAAAAGCAGTAGGCTGGAAGATGGTCCATCAGTCAACCTTTCATCTAAGGACAGAGAAGCTGAAAAGACAGGGAAGAAGAGTCCATGTAAGACCTGAGCTTAGTTTAGAAGCAGACAGGGAAACACATTGTAGTTAAAATTTCAATACCTAAACCTATAATTTTTTGTACATCAAAAGTTATTTCATTTTTAATGAAGTTGGACAAACTTTCCAAAGATAATTCACTTTTGAATTGTATATGTTTTAAATCATCTATGGTGGTAGAAGATTGAGACACCTGTCTCATTTTCAGTTGATGCTGCTTCTCCATTAGCTTTCCAACACTTTTTTCTTATTCCAAACCTGTTAATTTTACCATTTTCTTGGAGCTCCATTTACACTGCTTGAGGAAAGCAAAAAGTCCTTTTCCTTGCATTTGTTCCTAAAGGTGTGTTACCAGTCCTTCTGTCTTTGGGAGAGTCTCCTTCAGACCATCTCCTCCATTTGTAAACATTTCTCCAGGGGACAAAAGGAACTGTGAAACTGCAGAGTTAAAAGAAGTCTAGGAAAACAGCAGTTCTTCTGGTAATAATATAACAACAGTAACTAGTGATAGATGCTGTTGCTGGGATAAATGGTGGGGAACAGGGATGACAACCACACAGCAGTGGCAAGAAACATTTCCCATGGTGAAAGGCAGTGCAGTAGTGTGTCCACTAAAGCCCAGCAGTGGAGATTTAGAGCCATTACTGATGTCAGGATTTAATGCACTGGCTGTGCACTGGCACCTCCTATTCACTCTCTAACATGTTATCCCTACAAAATAAGCTTTATATCTTTTATTTTCTGTGTTTTCTTTGGTTAACTTATTATTCTAGCTGCAGTGCAGTTTTAACAGTTTGCCTTTTTATTCCCTTTGGAACTGTTTGTCTTGCTGATGTTCCCTTGGCTTCTCTTTGTCAAAGATGACAGAATTACCATCTTCGTTTTTTTTGAATAATTAAAGCCTTGAATCTATAGTTACCCTGTGCTGGACTGTCAGGATTTGTACCTTGAAAAAAAAAGTAATAATTAGGTGCTAAGATCTTCAAATTATTCCAAAGGTTTTGTCTCTCTGATAATAAAAGTAGCTCTTTGTGTTAGAAGGGGATCTATCCCTCACAAATTCTATTTGTTTGCACATGTAGTGTCTAGGAGCTATTTTTAATTCTTAATACTTACTATATGCACCTTTTTTCACTTCACCTTGATGTTTGTTTCCAGTGTTGTATATTACATGGTCGCTGGAGAATTGCCTCATTTCACATCATTGTCTTATGTTACAAATTATTGTTATTTATATTTACTCTCCTCCTGTATTTATTCATCATTACCTAGATGCTTTGGAAAAATGTTCTCTTTCCTTTTTAACCTTCCTCATTTTTTATGGGTGTCTCTTGCCTAATCCTTAGTAAGCCTTTTTGTTGTGTCACCTGTTCAATCTCTAATCACATTTCTGAATTATAAAAAGACACTTTTTTTTTTTTTTTTTTTTTTTTTTAAGGATGTTAAAGATTCTCCCCTTCAGTGCTTTTCTTCACAGTATGATGCCCCATCACCAGTGCTTGACCCATTTCTGCTGCCTGTGGTGCTGTTCTCTTCAGCCTGTCAACTACAAACACAAAAAAAAGACCTTAAACTTGAAACAAGTCTTGCATCCCTGTCCTCTTCTGATGTCATCACCTCTGGGACACTCACCTCGATGCCCTTGTTAGAACAGAGCTCCTTGGCTGGGAGACCAGCAGAAGTACCATGGACAGGCTCCTCTTCTGCTTCTTGCTTTGGCTGAAAATGGCAACACTCCTAAACCTCCCACATTGTGGTGGCACCAGTGACATTGTGAAGGGCTCCTGGGCATTTCTGAGGACTTGGCATTGGTGAGTTGACACTGCCTTGCCAAAATCTGAACCTTCTTGGGCAAGACAAAACCAGTAAGATGGAGGGGACATTGTGTGGAAATGGCTTACAAACCACATCTGAGTTGAAGTTGTCAGTATTCCAGTCAATGGAGAAAGGGAATTGGGTAGAGGGATTAAGCAGAGAAGGAAGGAGATCAGAATCTCCTGTTTGATTTTGTTCATTATTAGCTCACTTCACGTGTATTGCCTGGTTCAAGAAAGCTTCCCAGCCTCAACTAGAGGGAAAATGATAAAGCTCTTTTATAATTTTGCTGGTTTTCTTAGGTTTTGATTATTTCAACCCCAAGGTCTCTGCTATGAATGAGAAGTCTCATATCCCAGTAGCTAGCCTCATGCTGTATTGCTACTCTGAAGATCATTCTTTTCATACTCCTGTAATAATTGTTCATCATGGATAAAGTAGTTAAATATTTGTTGATTTAGACCTTACAATCTGGGTCTCCTCAGATCCATCTTGAGAGTCTCTACCAGCAAGACAGTTGGCAACTTTTCTCCCTATGTCCCTCACTGAATTTGTAATTATTTATTCAAAAAGCAGGAGTTGGAAATGAAGAGATATCTACTCAGAGCAACCAAGGAATTGGTGGTGAGAGTAATCACCTAGGCAATGGCAGAAGGCAGCCTGATGGAATTGCCCACTGAAAGGGAGACTTTGGCCTCTTCATTTCCCAGGTAAGCTAAAGTGGTCTGAAGAATTTGCAGTGGGTGAAATCCTCCTTTCCCTCCTCTCTCCACATGCCCTTCCCTCTTCCATGCAAATGAAAAAGAGATTTTGACACTACGTTGTACAGATAAAAAAGAAATAAAAGGAAGAAGAAAAAAGAAAAAAATATGCTGAATAGCTTTCTGAGAGGTAGAGAAGAATGAAAAACATTTATGCAGCAAATAAATCACATAGCAAATAAGTGGCTTTGGAACACTGCATTTCATTTGCCTGTGGGGCATTAATGCCAGTCCTAGAGGACAGAACAGAAAGAATAAAATCGAGTTAAATAAAACCAAAGTGTTTAGCCTTACAAACTCACCAGCAGCCATCAGTGCCAAGCATTAATTCCTTTCCTGCTGGCAGGAGGAAGGTGGGTGAGACAATACTGTCAGTTGCACAAATTAAGTCACTGTGGCAGAAACACAACACAAATAAATAGGAAAAACAATGCAAAGAAAAACAGACTGTTGTTGCTGCATAAACCTTCTTCCAAGCTGGAGGCACAGCAAAAGGAAATGTAATGACTTGGTGCATGTCATCTCGTAGCCTGACAAGCCCTTTTGGTATAAAGAGTGTAAGATGCCAGGAGAGGTCTCACTGCACATTCTGAGAGAGAAAATGAGCTTGTGGGTAGCAGAAGCAGCCCCTTTTCAGCAGGCTGAGAACTAGTGAGCTGTGCTGAGCCCTGGAAAGCTAATGGAGACCCTAATCAGGGTTAAGCTGAAAGAGGGGATATATGGTAAGAACACACAGATTTTTTTTATTCACTGTCATTTAACTATCATGATATTCCAGGCCCAACTTCCAAGACCCCTTTTCATGAGGAAAATAAAAAATAAATCCATATTTAACAGAAAGACCTGGCAGTTTCCCCTCCTCTAACAACACAACAACTGCTTTTTCTCTTTTTTTTTTTCTATCACATTATAATTTTCAGAGGGAAATAGATACTTCCAATCACTTTTTATCTTTAATCATCCCATAGCTGACAATTTTTTTTTTCCTTTCAACAGTTTTAGCATGTTCCACACATGATCCTCTTTCTTTGTTATATTCTCAACTCACCTGTTTTCAGAGTTCCATTATGGGGCTGCAACCAGAAGTTGAGGATAGAAATAATATAAAAGAAGAAGGATTGAGTACATGTCCCACATACTTCTTACAACAAGGGACTGAGAAATTTCTGTGGATCAACTGTAACTCTTAAAATTTAGAAATCCACACTTGTATCCATGATCTTTTCCTACTTGGGAGTGGTCACAGATTACCTTCAGTGTGTGGATCCCAGTGGTGGTGATGCATTAGGCAGGAATATGCCCAAGATTGTCAGACTGTGTGTTGTGCTTTGGAAGGAATGAGCCAGGCCAGCAGTACTTTCACAACAAGTTTTTTTCCACTTACCTTATAGAAGTTTCCCCAGCTGATGATCCAGTCATCTCCTTCCCAGCTTGTGCTGAACTTGAGCAAGGGGGCTGTCAAATATTTTGATTTCCAGTGTGAGCTCAAACTGTGAGGCAAAGGAAAAGCAGAGATAGCCCCTCTCGTCTTGACTGAATTTCTCCTGTAACAGCCCTTGCTGTGAGGTGCTGGAGGTGATCCCACTTTTTGAATATGATTAAGTATATCATCTTGTTTCTGTTCCACTGTCATCTCTGAAGACCCTTTCTACTCGGCACACAGCCCCAAAGTCTAAGAGGTCACAAGGTCTTCCTAGCCAAAAAAGGTCATTATATTTATAATGCCAGTTGGTAGCTGACATCCAAACTTTATAGCTGTGTTTTCTTATGATTGTTCTTGGCCTAGAGGTCTAGCTGAAGACAATAAAAGCTCTGGCTTTGAGGATTCCATGTATTAACAAATTAAATTGTTCAGGTCGTTAATTTTACTATAAGATAGGCAAATCATTTTTCCAGGAGTTCAGAGGAAGATTTAATTCTTACACATTTAACAGTTGGTTCTGGAGAACATTTTTCATCCCATTCCCAAGAAAAGGGTGTTGATACCAACCAAAAGAGGAAGGCACTTAAGTATATTTTTTAATTTGGCACCTAATACTCTATGAATTACTAAACAAATATGCTTAGAATTATGGAGCTTCATCTCTTAATGAACTTCTGAGAATACTATGGATTTATGCTTGCAATTCAATGTTTTCATAGTTACTACATTTGCCTTTAAGTTCACCTTGTAGCTAACCTTGAGGAAGACAGATGGTTCTTGCAGAGGCTGCTGAATGAGTGACTTGCACAAACTGCAGGGGAGGCTTTGAGAAGTTAAAAAAGGGAAAATGGGGAGGAGAGACCCTGAAATGGATACCACAAGTGGGAGTGTGGGAACTTTTAATATCACATATTCTAATCCTGTACAGATTTCTGGGATATCACTGTAGTATTTTAATCTTAACAACTGAAATATTCTGTTTATAAGGGGTTTTTTTTGATAGGTTTTTTTGAGTATTTTTTGTTGTTGTTGTTTTCTTTTTTTTACTTACACGCACCACCCCCACACCAAAGCCTCCCACTAATAGCTTCCATCATATCTAATAT
>JAOEGS010016147.1:171162-183105 GCA_025447755.1 Corythornis vintsioides
ATACAAATTTATAAGTCAACTTTCTCACAGAAACTTTTTCCAAGTATATATATATATATATATATAGTTTTACTGTGCATTTCTGCAGTCTTCAGAAAGCTTCCTCAGTTTGATAATCATGCAGTATTTTTGAGTGCATGGAAAAGATACACAACATAACACCACTGAAAGCTGTAGTTTTTATTGCAGTCTTTGCCAATGCTGATGTATTTAAGAACACAGCAGCTCTCTAAACTTGAGTTAGATATGATTATTTTTTTTTCTCTCATAAGCTTTCCTTTCCTGGATATTTTCCATTTAAAGTGGAATTTCCTCCTCTACTTGGACTGTGCACATTACTACCTGAAGTGGAATAATTTACAATAAGGAAACTGTAATTGGTGTAAGAGGAAGTGAAAAGGCAAAATTACAAGGTAAAAATCATACAGTATTCCATGTAAAAATGTTATGAAAAGTCTATTAAGATCAAGTGTGGGCGATGGAGCACTTATAAATGATGGAAGTTTTGGGTAGGATTTCTGGAAGTGACAGAAAGATTTAAGCCAGAAGACAGAACACAAGAGTTTTATCTAGTGACTGAGGTCAACTTTCCCCAAAAGGGCAATGAGCAAACAAAAATTTTTCTTTAGACCCAAAGGAAGAAAACCAGAGTGATGTTTTCCTTTAGTTTAATCTTTCTTATCCATTTCTGCTTTACAGCACTTCATAGTATCTGAGCTGCAATGTAACATACATGGCTGTAGACTGTCCTGCAGTGTGTTGCTGTATAGCAAATGAGTTGTCAGATTGGGGCATCTACAATCCAAAGCAAATTACACCTCCCCTAGAGCACATTTTTCAAATGTATATTCATTCTGTACAGTAAAGTATTGTCTAGTTGGTTAAAAAATTACCAATTACTTTTATTGATCCAAAAAAGATAATTTGGAGATTTCAGGTAAATATATCCAAATGGTTTATATAGCAATCCTGTATTTCAACAGGTGATTCAAGCTATTCACCTTTTTTCCCCCCCTTTTTTAATTCATTTTCAGAAGCTGTAGTTAAATACAGACAGTTACATTCCAAATTCCTCCCAAATCTTCATTTAGCTGTAAGTCTTTAAAAATGAATGTGTGCTGGAATAGTTCTGGAATCTGAAACATCTTGTTAGACACAGGCAGTGCTGTGCTAACAGCATGTGACCAAAATTGAACTTTGATACCCAAGGTGGAGGTCTGAGCTGTGAGGAATCCTGGAACTCTTCAGCAGCTCATTCTGCAGCCCATGTTTGTCATACCCTGCTCCACAATGTCCCTGCATTAGCCCATGGAGTAGCACTTCTGAGATCATGCACCTTCATTAGGAGACATCATTTGGATTCCTTGGCTAAATTATTGTCTACAGTGACTTTTATTCTGAGGAAAATCAGAAAATGTGCTGGCATGAGGAGCTGAGGAAATAGAACTACACGGAGCCATGAGTTTTCTAAGAAGTTTCAACAGCAACTCATGTATTTTGGGTGAACCTCCTGTGAAAGGCAGTAGAAGAGAAGCGAGTTTTCTTCCCTTCCTCTAGACACGAGTGTGACACAGTGTTAGAGTCACTAGTAGGAAGGGGGCAGAGTCTGGCAAATTGCATAATACAAGTCCTGTTTTTAATAAAGGTCCTCAGATTTGGCAGCGTGGAAGAAGCAGATGGGTAGTGAGCTGGCAGTCTCTGCTGGCTGCCACCCACAAGTCACATCCAGCCTCCTTGTTTAGCGTGTCTGGGCGTCATTTTCACTGACATACAAAGAAGTATTTTTAGGAGTGAAGTCAGCTCATTGGCTCAGCAGCATTGTTTGGCTTGCTGCAATGATTCCCAAAAGCACTCGCTGCTTTTGAGAATGGCACTTTCCTCTTTGCAGAATGTAATTATTCTGCATGGTAATGACTGTTTTGAAGGGCAGGTCAGGTAGTCAAATAAATGTGTGGTTGGTACTTTCTGATTGTTTCTAAAATAGGCAGGCCAATTTCTGCTGAAGGAGAGCGAGTCTGAAGTGTGCCAAAAATCATTTTGATTTGCTAGAGAAATTCCAATAGCTGTAAGCACAGCCAGGGGAGCCAGGCTAATGTGTGCAGGAAAAATCATCATGTAATGTTCACAATGTGGTCATCTTATCTTTGTGCCTCTGTGCAGCCCATACAACAGGGACAAATGCAGAGAAGCAGCAAAACTGGCTCTGAGTTGTGACCCAAAATCATAAGCACAGAAATCACAACTGTATTTGTGAATGTGGCTTTTGCAGGCGTGTGTGCAGCATTTAGTGACACTGGGAAGAATAATTCACTTGGGTTCTTTTCCTTTTATAACATTGAGAAATGCCAGAGATTTTAAATAAGGATGATCCCTGTTTTTGAAATCATGTGGACTGAGAAGGCTGCATTACATAGAACTGTACCCAAATACCTGTAAGACTCTTTAAACATTTCTGAACAATTGACAAACAGGTTTGTCTGGCTTTCTTAGGGAATTACTTTCCTGGAGTTACTAAAGAAATCTACAAAATTCCATCTATAATTACTGAACACGGTCAAAGAGTGAGGAATAGTAAGAGGAAAATAAGCTGAAAGTTGTTGCTCTCTGACAGTGTATAATGAGCATGTCAGGTAATACAGCATTTCTGTATGGCAAAGAGCAATCTTTCATCCTCTGTCAAAAAGCTTCTCTAAAGTGCTTTTCATATTAAATGTGTCAGATATATATCAAGTTTTTTCTCAATTTTATGAGGCAGAAAGTGAAGAATGAGTTAGTGATATGCTAAGATCACTAAAAAATCAAAACCAGAATGAGGAGCTCAATTCTTCTTTCAGTGCCTTCCTTTACTCTCCTGACATTTTAGGAGTTTTTCTTTTTAAATAGTTTTAGAAATGGGGGAATAATACATTTAAAGACACTAGGTATTACATCCAAGCCAGTGGGGTTAATTCATTTCAGCATGTGCCTATCATTTTGTGCCACTGAATGCTAAGCCCTCATTTTACAATTCATCTAAATGGATTTGTTCCCAGCTTCCCAGTAAATCTATTTTATAAAAAGTTCTGAGCTCTCAGCAGTGTTCTTGACAAGAATCGGGATGAATCCAAGATACTTTGGGTTATACTGTGAAAACTGAAAAAGCCAGTGATTGAGTTCTTTCAGAGCAGTGCCAGGCATGAGCACTCTCAATTTTTTGTTGTTTTGGTTTTGTTTTTTTAATCACTGTCTTGAGGGTGGTGGTGATGTGGTGGTGTGGCTAAAGATGGAAGTTCTTAGACCTCACCTTTCATCACACCAAAAGTATTGCTGAAAATGAGACACTGTACTTAATGCAGTTGAGGTCATCTTCACATCTGACACACAGCTGGCAACTCAGGTGAGGCTGGAACCACAATTCAGAATTTGGCTACTGAAAGTTGTGCTTTCTGCAGAGTTTGAGGGGATAGCCTATTCATTTCTTACCATCCTTTAATTTTCAACACATGTTTACATATATCTGTTTCTCTTCATCCCATAGAGGCTTGCAATTTTAACTAGTCATAGTAATCAGTTCAACTGTTGAAAGATAAAAGCAGTTTGTACTTTATAGCAACAAGGGATATGATCAGGGGAATTGATGCTGACCTTGTTCCTCTTGACAGTTGTTCCCAACCTGTATTTAAATGAAGTTCGCTTCTTTTGTTTCATTTCCCTAGAAGCTCTTGTGTGCCTGAAATAATGAATTGTTCAAATAGCAATTTTAACCTAGGGCTTGAAGCGTGAAGTTTCATGACACCTTGGAGTTCATTTAACAGCTTGATGCTTCCTACTGGGCTTCCTCTCATCCTGTAGTCCAGGAGCTCCTTCTGCTCCTCCTGTGCCAGCTCCAATACTTGTCACTTTTTTTATTATTATTTAATCCTGAATTGTTATTTTGCTGGCAAAAAGCTGAAGCACTTTTCTGGGAGGACAGCTGAGTATGTGGCCAGTTCAAGAGAAGCCTGGAACAGCAGGATTGCCCCTTTTGACATCACCAAGACCTTCCATCTTCTCAGGTGTCTCACGGGGTTCACCTCGTTTCTTCCCACGTGCCAGTCCTGGAGGTCCTCATATGGTCCATTCTGAACTGAGACAAGGAACTGATGGGATTAATGAGTTTAAAAAAAAAAAAAAAGTAAAGTAATTGTGCTGCAGTAGTTCTGCCCATTTCACTGTGAGACTTCACTCTGGTGTCACAGCTCCTGGTGTACTCAGGGCTTCTGCTGACAGAGGGACAGTTACATGAGATGTTTTTATTACTCCCACCTTTTCTCTGCTGGTGTAGATGCTTCTGGAACTATTCCAGAATATCAAAGCAAAATAGTGACATTTTTTAAACTTCTGAGACAAATCTGACATCTTTTAACCCAGGCAATTTCAGTTAGCTGCCATAACCTTGAGAAGCCAGGAGCTGCAGCTTAGAGAGAAGAGGTTCTTTAGCAGCTTTTCTAATGAAGAAAACAAATCATTACACTACAAAGTAAACTAGATTGACCTGTGAAAATTTCTAACAGATGTCAGAAAATCTACTTAAAGCTCATGTATTCCATAGTGTTAGAAAAACCAAGATCTGCATTTCCTGTGCACCTCTGCATACTCTCCCTGACCAAGGAGAAAATCCCTACTACTTCCAACTACTGTCACCAGCTTGTAGAACATGTTTGCTGCTTTTTTGATTCCCCACCCAGTTCTGCAATAGAGAACTGCTATTAATGTGTGATAGTGTAAATTTGGGAGGTTTTTGAGTAAATGAGAGGATTGCAACATTTGACTCCTCTGCCATTTGTGATCTAGTTAAACAGTCCTTTGATGAAAGCACCTATTTGCAGAAGGCTGGGCTCTTACTTTGCACCATATAGTGGTGCCCGTGGCTTCACCTTTTTCCCACAGCAGTAGTAATGTTGTTACTAACTGGCAACCAAAACAGCTGATGTTGGCAGAAAAGAGTTTGCAAACTTGACTAAATGGGATTTAACAAATTAGATTGAATCAGGTTATGTTGCAACTTAATTTTGTTTTGCATTTTAAAAGTTGTCCTGTAGTGATATTGAGACACAATGCACTATTATATTAATGCATGATCACATTAAGGCTTCTGAATGTATCTCTTAATTTTATAAAAACGGGGTAGCAGCTTGATGGAGTGTAGATTCTGCAGTTGCTACTGATTCTAAGATGCATTTAACTGGCTTTTTTTCAGTTCAAAAGGGTAAATTTCATTGATTTTATTTATAATGTATTTAATTTAGAAAATGAAAATATTTGTGTTCTATGAATCTGTTTAAAAAAAAAAAAGCTCAGCTGCACCACAAAAATTCTAAGCTCCAAGTGCTTTTGTCATCTTATGCTAAAATTTTTGTTGTCTTTTATCAGTGTAGCATTTTGTAATTTTACAGGTGTTTGGTATAAATCTACTTAAGTCTGAAGATTTTAATTAGCAAACTTTTATCCCACAAATTCCTTTAGTCTGTTCCCTCTTTTCCTAGTAAGACAGTATGGTGTTGATATGAACATGGCTTTTATTCTGCCTCAAATTGCTTGAACAAGTTGATTCTGGATGCATTTATTAAGTGCAGAAAGTCTGCCCAAAAATGTTACTTCTGCCTGATTCTGTTCACAGTGTTAGACAATCATGGTGACAAGTAACCTTCAATAAAACCATAAAGAGGTTTTACACTTTAAACAGGTTAGTCCAGTGATTTGCACTTCTACACAGCTTTGAATTTGCTGTTTGTGCTACTCTATTGACCTACGTATAAATGAGATGAACCTGGATTTGTAGATACCTATCTTGATCTATTGTAGTTTTCATTGCAAAAATATGGAATAGCAGATGAACTTTAGAACCCCTCTTGCAAAATGCAATTTTTATAGGTTGGGCTGGATATATACACAGCATTTCTGCCTCCTGGGTTATCTGCACCTGTGTAGTGCAGTGTATGCATTCTAGGTGTGATTTCCCAGAGAAGACAAAGACCTCCCTTCCCAACTTGGTCACAGAACTCAACTGTGCATGGTGCAAAGAGTTTGTGCAGGAACTGGTTTGAGATTTAGGGAAAAAATATTTGAGTTGTCAATAGAGATGTAATGAGCCACCTGAATCCTTAATGTTCAAACTGCTTACTTTATCAGTCAGCCTTGTAACTGCCAGGAAAATGTTCTTTCAGCTATATTTATGTAGAGCATCCAGATGTCAGTTAGCTAAATCACAGTCATATATTCTCTAGAGAGATTTTAGGTCTTGTTTCTAGTTAAACGATACAGCAGGTGGTAATCAGAATTCAGATCAGATGTCAACCACAGCAGAAGTTTTCATCATATCTCTCTCCCCCCATTTCTGCATGAGGCAGACAGGGGAGAATCTAAAGCAGTGTGGTAACACTTTGATAGCTCTAGTAAAAGATATTTTACTATAAGGAAAAGAAAAAGAGGTGCTAATCACATTTCTTATCAAATTATTTGGGTTTTCTGACTTTGAAGAACCAACTCGATAGCCTGTTTTAATAATATGTTGTGAAATCTAAAGGGAAGAATTAGAAAAATATTAGGGTATGTGTATATTAACTTTTTAATATCAATTTATTCTGAAATTTATAGAGAAAGAGCAGGTTGAATATTTTTTATCTTCTTCTCCTTTACTGGTACTACTTTTTCATTGGAATGGCAGGGTTTTGTATTTTACCCATAGTTTTTTATGAAGACACCACTACTTTTTGAAAAAGATCATTTTCAATTTCCTTCTAACTAAATCTGAACATTTCTTGTTTGAAGTCTTAGTGGTTATTCAAAATCTGTGAGTGTGGTTTGACATGGAATGTTTGGTGTTTTAACAGGTATCATATTCAGTGAGGAGGACTCTTCTTTGTTCTGCCTTTGATCCCAATCCCTGTGTTACTGGATGCAGTTCCAGAATCCAGCTCCTGAAACTGGTTCCCATCTGCCTCAGAGTCCAGTCTGTGCCTTTCCCAGTGCCTGCTCCAGAGCATCAGTGGTTATGATTTGCCATTGAGGGGGTTGGGTTCAATATTGGGTTTGTATGTATTTATTTTTATTGCTATTATTTTAATTAAAACTGCTTTAGCTTTCTTTTCTAATCTATAAATCTTTCTCCCTTATTAACTTTCTCTTCCCCTTTGGGAATGTAAAGGGGCTGATGGAGAGCAATCTGTCATTCATGTAGTGCTTGGTCTGGCCCTAAATCTTGACAGTCAGAAAACCACAGAATTATGCTTTTGTTGATATGTAAAACTCCTAATTAAAACAACAACAACAACAAAAAAAAACCCTCACAAAAATGGTGTTATCACAAAGATGTGAATATTTTCTTTTACATAATTCAGAGGTAACTTAGGGCATTAAATCTTGGTTAGTGTCTTTAAATTAAAACATGTCTGAATATACTGACTTTCCAAATTTTTATATTGAAGCTTTAATGAACTGCTGGACTGGATAACTTGCCAACCCTGTGTAGTCCATCACTGACCCAGATGGAGACGACCTTCTGGTTTCAAGATGTTCCCTGACATCTCCTGTCTCAAAGGAATTTGGATTCAGTGGGCAGCATGGCAGCTGGACCTCAGGACAGCAGCAGGCTTCAGACTGCTCCGAGGATTGGCCAGCTCAGGTAAGGAATATAATTTGCCCTAGATTATTCAGGACAGCTGCATCTCAATTACAGCATAAACTAATGAAGATGTTTCACATATTGTGGGTCAATAAAGTAAGGGAAACATAAATGCTCTCTGGGAAACACACTCTGGGGCATGGGTGGAGTGGCCATGGCCATGTAGCAAAGAAATTAACCCAAGTAAGGGCCCTGTCCCATCTTTGCAGACCTTATCTTGTCCTGATTTAGCTTCCTTATCTGCAAGGGGCAGACCTCACCTTGGGTCAGGGTCATTGCTGCATTTCACACCTTCCCCTCCAGGCAGCCTTTGGTATTCTCCACCTCATCACCACTCAAACCTTGGGATGTTAGCCCTTTTGAGTGGAGTCAGTCTCCTACACCTTCCAGGGTACAATTTCTTCTCAGATCATTGCCTAAATTTTTTTTTTCATGTTAGATCTGTGCCCTTTGGTGGATTACTCTGCTATGCAAGATTGTCTTTACTGCATGACCACATGTAGTCAGGAATAGCCATGGAGGGTGCATGTAAGTAAGAAGCTGGAATCTTGCTGTTGGAAAAAGGAAAGCAAGCAGAAAATGGAAGGTACCTCTTTCAAAACTTTTAGACCTATTTTGTTTTGGGTGCAACATGTCACAGTGAGTGTGAGCCCCAAGCAACAGTAGAACACTTTGTTTCAAAAGCAAGAGGCTAAGGGGAGTGCTCATTAGATGCAATGCAAGCTTTCCTGGGGAAAAAAAAACCCAAACAACTAACTTTTTTTTTTTTTTTTTAAAGTAGTGCATAACTTAAGGCTGTCTCTTGATGGCAGTAACTTTTGAACTGAAAATTTATATACATTCCACGTGCTTATTTTCCTCTGCAGTTCATGAATAAATGAACTGGTAGTGCAACAACAACATTACAGCTCAGCGTACTGCAGATTTTGTCGACTGTCAAGTAGATGGTTTATGCCATAGCAGTGTGATGCATAAGCTGTATCATTGTCTTGGTCACCTGAAGATGAATATTGATAAGCCTCAAATGCTATAGCAGTCAATGTTGTATAATTTTCTCTTTACCAGATCTATCAATTTTTAAAAGAAAGGGAAGTACTAGAGCTGCCTGACTTGCTCCTGTTGACATCACGCTACTGTGGGATATTGTCCATTAATATAATAGTAGGGCCTCCAGCTGGAATGTGTGCAGCTCATCACAAACCTTTGAGTCCAGCAGTTCAGGCAATTTTCAGTCTGCTTCACTGTCTACTACTCTGCTTCATGCCTTGTCAGTTTATCTGTGGGGATATTGTGGGAGACAGCATTGAAAGCTTTGCTGAAATCAAGATAAACATCATCACTACTCTCCCATTCTCCACTGAGCCCATCTTCTCATGGCAGAGGGCTATCAGATTCACTAAGTGGAATTTCCTCTTTGTAAATCCATGCTGACTTCTCCTAATCATCATAATGATTTTAATTCATTATTTCCAATGAAACCAAGTCTTTATTAGAAAAAGTTGAGACTAGAAAACAAATCAGTCACAATTTGCCTTAATGCTGCAGCAAAGTTGTGCTTTGCTGTAAATACAACCCGTGTGACTAGATCTGTAATTTTCCAGGTGTAAGTAAATATGCTCATAAATACTCATCTTCAATTGTTGCTTTTAACAAACATTATTGTTGCAGAAAAATGTAAGTACATGTATCTCCAGTGTCTGAAACAAGTTGTCATGATGAGGTTGTGTGTGTGGTTCCTTAGGTCTCGTTCACCTGGAGAGCCCCTCACAGTGCAAAAGCACCTTTCTGTGAGTGAAATACCAGGGTTCTAGTAGCAGAGTTGGTATGGGGTATTTTCTTGCATCAAAAGCACTGAAAAAGTAGCATTTTTCACTGTTTATAAAGGTTGTTATTTAAGTATGTTAATTGGCCATTTCCACCCTATTTATTATTAACAGCTTGACAAGTTTAGAAAAAAACTTTTCAGGATCTGTAACAGTAGCTGTTTCTGAGTTTTGCTAATTAATAGTGTCCAACACATTAATTATTTATTTTCAAACATGTTTAAAATGCCCCAAGGATTTCTTGTTGAAAAGTGGGATAACTCATGCTGCCCAAAATTAATGTGCAAATGTTACAAGACTGCAGATAGCCAGAAGCAAGCTATTTGACAAGGCCTGCAAATCTCGTGTGTGTGTGTGAACTTCAGTGCTTCCATGTATTGCTTGGTGCTGCTGCCTTATTAATGTAGCAGTCTGTACTGAGGGGATCTGTATTCAGAGCTTTCCTCTGCCTAAAGAAATGCTGATTAGTGGGTATTTAATGAGGTTTTGTGCTTCTATCAACCAAGCAAAAGCCAATTGTAGTCATATTTTCATACATTGTGACTCGGAAATGCATGGAAGTGTTTGTTGCAGTATTTTGATTGGTAGAGGTAGAATTGTCAAACCAAAATTCTCCCAAAGCCCATATCTTTTACCTGAAGTAGAAAACTTGTTAAGAATGTGCTCAGAAATGTTCTGAGAAGAATGCCTGTGGTCAGCTATGGTGAGGAAAACAAGGAGTTGGGTATTATGAAGTGGATGGGCTGTGTGAGGATACCTGTACCCAGAAGGAAGAGCAAAGATTCTCTCAGGGGTGTTTCAGTGACAGATATTAGACAGATCCTTGTCAGAACTGATTCTGTGCTGGTAGATGTCGTGTGAGCAATTGGACAGAGGCTGGGCTATAGATGGGAAGTGTGGCTTTTGTTCCTCAAAGCAGAAGGGAGTGGATCCTGCCCTCTGTCTTTTACAGGGGAAGGGATTTCCCTGTCATGCAGTGACAATAAAAAAGACAAACAGAACCAATGAGGAAAAATGTAATTGTGTGCAGGGGTTTGTTTTCTGCAGATGAATTAATGTCTTTTGTTCCCCTTTCTCATTGTGTACAGGGACTGTGAAAGGCTTTGGCTTTTCTTCAAGGTGTGTTTCTGGGTAACAGTACTCATTTTTCATACATACAGTGATACTCCATCATCTTTACTATCTTTTTTTGTTTACCTAATTGCATACCTATTCATCTTTAAAGATGGTTTAATAATTTATTCCCCACTCAATTTGGAAATTACCCTGAGCACTACTTCTTTCTTTTTTGAATCCAACTTCTTTTTTTTATGTGTGCTGTTGTTTATCCTCCTATTAAATCCAATTCTCCTACAAAAAACAAAATATTTCAAATATTAGGTGCATTGAAAATGGACATTGACACTTTTCAGCTCCATTATCTTTGTTGGAATAGTCTCTGTCCTCATACATGGCAATGACAGCATTTATAAAGTTACATCTACAAGTTGAACTCTCTTTCCCTAGAGAGTGTGGCCATTCAAACCCAGCCAGGCTTTGTCCTGGTTTCTATGGCACATGCCAAAGGGACATGAATGGAAGCAGATCCATGAGTCAGTGTTGCTTTGTCTCTGGTGACCATGGAACTGGATGTTCAGCACCCTCAGCCCTGACCATAAAGCCTCCATCCTAATCATGAAGTAAAATCAGGAGAAAAATGCAAAGTTTAGCTTTGGAAAGTCAGTACTTTTTCTTTATGGTTAAGTCACAGGGATGTGTTTTTATTTTGCTTTTTCATTTTGGGGTTTTTTTGTTTTGGTTTTTTTTTTGTTCCTTTGACTGTTGAACTGTATTCACCACTGTTACACCTGGATAGATAATGAAGTGTTGCATTGAATTTGAATATTGGATTATGTTGACTTTTGGAGTGTATTAAATGATCTTGAACTATGAGCTTGAACTGTAGCCCAGATTTTTCTGATACTTAATGAGGTTGATGGATTCTGGAGAAAACTCTTCCCAGTCTTAAAAAGTAGAACAAGTAATAGTTGGAATGCAGATTAAAATCTTATTTTCTAACTAGACTTTAAACACTGTACTTAATCAGAATATGTCTGTACCTTAGATAAATTAAGAATTTGAATATAAGATTTGTGTTCAAAATTATTTTACCTTTATACAGTGAAAACATTACAGAATGTAATGCAAGCCCAATACGATATAATGCAAACTATAATTTATCTTCTAGCCAGTCTTACAGTAAGTTAAACAATATGCCATTTGAAAATTTCTTGACACAGAGGTATTTTTCAAGATCTCAGCAAACAAATAAAAGAATTATGACCCCAAAAACCTTCCAAAACTGACAAACTCCATTACACACTGGTTCAAAGTATTTATGCAATAAAATGCAACAGACATTGCAATCTTTATCTATCTATCTATCTATCTATCTATCTATCTATCTATCTATCTATCTATCTATCTATCTATCTATCT
>JAOEGS010016147.1:183429-238716 GCA_025447755.1 Corythornis vintsioides
ATCTATCTATCTATCTATCTATCTATCTATCTATCTATCTATCTATCTATCTATCTATCTATCTATCTATCTTATCTTACTGAGATGTTTTGAAGATTATTTTTGAAAGTGGACCACTTGTTATGGAAAATCAAATGAGCATTTACAGCAAATTATCATGGACATTTGTATAATTTCTTACCACACAAATTATTATGATAAAATGATGGGCTTATGTATCTGATATGGGCATCTCCATTTATAATAGACCTCTACTTTTTGTAAAGTTGTGGTAGATGTTGAAGCTCCTAAACAAAAAAATTGCTTCTTACTTTAGGACTGTATCATCTATACCCTTCTATCTGGGAATAGATTCTTGTGTGAAGTTCATCAAACATTCAGGTGTCAAGTCTGGCAACAGAAAAGAAATACAACTTGAACTGCATATATTGTCAGCTCAGACATCCTTTTCAAAACCTGGAGTCCAGTCTGAATACAGATGTATCAATGTTGTGTGTCCCATTCTCACCTGTGTTCAAGAGATTTGCTTTTGTCCCTGCTTCTGCACTCAAAATGTGCATGTTTTGAAAACTCCTAAATTACCATAAAATTGAATTTCACCTTTTCCTTAACTGTAGTCAATTGATTTACATAGGTTTCAAAATGCAGATAATCAGTTTTCAGAGCTCTGAGAATCCTTCAAACGAGTTGATTGTCAGTAAACCTGACCCATTTGCAGTGTTTGCATTAAATTTGTCTCTATTACTAAAGTATTCTAGATTATTTTTAAATGATGCTTACTTGAAACTTTATCTTAACGCAGCTCCAGTGGAATGAGGATATAAATAATACTTTCCTTTTTCTCTCTGCCTTGAACCTGGTTTTCATAGGGTTTTAGAAATCTGCCCAATGTGTTTGTAAGGACACAGGCATTCAGCTTTATCCTGCTCTCTGGAGAGCAATCAGTGCAGATTTTTATCTTTTGATTGCTTCACATAGTTTTCTGTCTCTTCTGGGAAAAAAAGGTGATCTATTAGTTAGTCAAACCTGTTTTAGAAAAGTTTTCTATTTAATATGATCCTGCTATTCCTGAAAAACTTCTGTTTCTCTTCAAGGAATTCTCCTCTACGCTGGATTTTCCATCTTACAGATCCTGTGTTGGCAACTGCTACAGACCTTCTCCCTTCATACTGGTTTGAATTACACATCTCCAAGCTTGCTAACTACTATTGGCTTTGAATATCATCCTTTACTAGTTCTTTGAACTCTCTCTGATGACTTTAATTGGTGATATTCCAGCAGAGCACAAGCCAAAACATACTTGGTAAAACCTGACAAGTTAAACAGATTATCACTTTTGATGGTTACTTTTGACACTGTAATTTGGTGCCACAGTCACTATATTTTTATCTAACCTCTCTTGCAAACCAGACAGCCTAAATATTCTCAACTGCCCAAGGACTCATTTAATCCTACAAATGTTTATGCAAATGTGTTCTGTACAAGTTAACATATTACATAAACTGAGTTTTATTCTCAAGCTTAGCATTTCATTTTATCAGGCTGTCATTAAAAATAGCCAGTTGCAAATTAGCAGTGCTAGCTGCTGCTCTTTAATCAATTTCCTTGGCAATTGTGAGGTTCAGAATTACTTTCAGAAGTGTTTAATAATGCCAGTGTTACATTTATATGGCATCTCAGGACAAAGGAGTTAATCATGACACAGAATCTAAACTGCAGATTGACAGAAATAAATCAGATGAGGGAGAAGAATTCCCACCAATATTATTTCACAAACGGTGGCATCTAATTGCCTTCCGTGTGTTCACCAGCACTGCTCTGAATCTTGTTTCTGAATGATTGATTGCCCAGCTCAGCTCCTAAACTGGATTTGCAGTTTATCGAAGGCTGTTGTGAAGTGAGTAAGCCTTGAAAATGAGTTGAATGGCATCATACATTACTGTTGGCTGCTGTGTTAGTTAATGCTGCACAACTAGCCCTCTGACATTATCACAGACATTATAATCTTCTATTACTGCAGGGGAATGGCCTGCTATCAGTAATGTGCTCAGTCCTTGAAAGATTCAACATCAAAAGCCATTCAGTTCTGTAGGGTTGCAAGCTTGTTCTATGGATTCCTATTACTTTATAAAGGCACATGCAAGATGTTTGGCCACTGTGTTGAGCTGGAGCATCTTGAGTAGCTGCTACAATGTGTAGCACAGGTTTGACACTCTAAATGCTGCTTGCTCCATATGTAATCTGCATGCTTGTATACAATGAGTGTCTCATTTGCTTTTTTCTCTTCGCCTCTAGAGCAGTGATAAATGTCTCACCAATGTGAAGGTCTCCAGGGACAGACAGTAAGCTCCAGAGCACAAAGCACATCCCTGGTCTTTAGTTGGACACACATGAAAAAAAGTACTGGACACTACTATGGAAGTACCATGAAAGTACCATGAAGACAAACCAGAGTGATGGAGAAGCTTGAGAAGTTTAAGGTTTGATTTAGAGTGTGTCACTATTCAAGTGTCACTATTCAGACACTGGAGAAGGGGGAAAAAGAGTTCAATTTTTTCATTATCATTTCAGCTGACTGAGAAATTAACTGCACAATAAGGTATTTTGCTTTTCAGTCTAGGATTAGCTAGATGGAAAGCAATGCTCTGTTTCAAACGGTTTGCTTTAGGTATATCCCAAGTATGAATATTTTATGTGAGTGAAATATCAACTGAGCACGGCCCCAGTCACAGATTTGAGCTGACATACACAATATATTTGGGTCCAGCTGGTACAACTAATAAAGAGTTCTTGTCACCATGTCTTATTTTTGTTTAGAAGGAAAAAATATAAAAGATACATATAATATGCACATACATATTTATGAAGAGGCCATGTTGTTTTACAGTGAAAATCAAAAGTTATCCGATCTCTCATGAATTTCCTTTCTCAAGCTTTTACCTGTGTTCTTCTGGCTGTTTGTAGTGCTTGCTATAGGCTGTTCTGCCACCTCCTGCTATTGGTGAAGTATTATTCAATGTCATTTTAGGTCACTTTCACAGAAGAGCAGCATGATCATGTAGCATGAACTATATGCACTGGCAGCCTGCCCAGCAACAAACCCAAAATATTAATTGGGAAGCAGGAATGCAGAGGGGGGAATACTGTGGGCACTCATTCATTCTGCAGACTGAATGGGAGGTTTTGATTTCAAGAAGGACTACTTTTTTTTTTTCTTGATTATTTCTGGATTCTGCTTACTTCAGTTTGATGCCACTTTGTTAAAATATTTTCTGCATGATTCTGCATTAAAATTTTAAATGCTTTTCTTCCCATAATCATTGCTTATGGGCATAATTTGAAGAAGGTGATTAATTTCACTATCTTTTATACATAAATCAATAATGGACACTAGGAAAATTAATGTTTGTTAAAGAAAAGTTGATATAACAGTAGTAAATCTTTTATGGGAGTCATACATCTTCTTCAGTTACCAGTGCAAAATGAGCAAGTTAAATCTGGTGCACTATAAAGATTGCCTGTTGATCATGGGGCATAACCCAGCAGTGGTGGGAGAGGCAGTTATGGTCTTTCTGCTGACACTGGGTGTCCCCAGTTCTGTGGCAGAACTCTGGGCATTCCTTCCTCAGTGTCACATTCAGGACATGATCTTGAAAAATGGACACAGGACTTAGAATCTGTAGAGGTAAAACAACTTCCATTTCTCCATTGGCTTTTTTTATTACCAAAACAACATAAAATGAAATTATATTAAAAAGAAAAAAAAAAAAAAAGCCTCTCTAAAGTACTGTTTTGAGGAACGTGTCCCTTTCCTCTTCCTTTATCATAATTGACAGACCGTAGAAACTCATCTCCCCAATGTTTCATGAAAAATGTTTTGCCAGGACGGCTGAGCAGGCTACACTGAAACCAAGTCCCAGCTGACACGTGAATAATCTCCACCCTGAACAATTTGGAGCTGTAGTGAAAGTGTTGTCTGATAACAGATGGGTGAGTCCGTGCCATGGCAGCTGAGGGAGCTGCAAGAAATGCCATGTGGCTGGATTTAACTTTTTGATATTTTTTTTTTTTATATTTTTAAAACCTCTGTATTGGTTCCTCGCCACAGAAACCTATTCCCCCAGCTTTCAAAGTGAGAAGGAAATTTTATTGTCTCCTTAATATCAAAGTCCTTTTCTAGTAGTAGTACCCATAGAGCAAGGGGACAGGATCTATACTGAGACACAGCAAAGCAGTTTTCCTTCACTCAAGAGGTTTTATTTGCGAAGTAAAACATCCATCATAAAGGTCACTTTTACTCCAGTGGGTTTGGCTCCCTCCTTCTAAAGAGGTAACAATGTCAGCTAAACCCAGCTGCACAGAGCAATTCAGATCCTCCTTGCAAGGTCCTACACTCGTATTGCTCTTCCAGGGGTCACAGAGAAGACTGTTCTTTGGCCACAGATTTCCATATGAAAAAAAAATACAGACCCTGTGGACTCTGAGGCTTCATTTTTATCCTTCAGTTTCCCCTTTGCAACATCCCTGTAGGCTCTCTTTAGGGGTTATCCTGACAAACACTTAAAAGAGATGACAAGAAAGCAAAGCATAAAAGAAATAAGAAGTAGAAGTGAAGAAACTCATGAGAGAATTGTCTCTGGAGTGGGGACTCTCCATGGCGTGTCACAGATTCTCAAGCAGCCTTCCTAAAATTACCAACAAAGGGAGATGGTTTTGTTCTGAAGTGAAACACCAGAAAAAGCCTTAGAAAGTTGAATTTCAGAAATCCATCTCTTCCTGAAGTGATACCTGCGAGTGGGATTAAACCTACATGGCAATTTATGAGCTAGAAGGTGAGTTCTTCAGAGATCCTGCCACGGGGAATTGGGGATTGATAGGTTTCTGGCAAGAAACATTCACTAAGACCTAAGTTACATATTTCAGATTAATTCCTGAGAGTGTGGCCTGAAGTGTTTCTCAAACACAAGCAACTCTGAGGTTGCTGTGAGGGTGCTCAAAATTTGCTGTGAATAAAATCTATATTGGGTTTCTTTAGTAGATTTTTTTTCTCTTTTTTTTTTTTTTTTTGGTGGTGGGGTGCAGAGGTGCTGCTGTTTCCCTGATCCTGGGGGTTTTGTCCATTCATAGTCTCCCAAGGAGACATCAGCAGTGAGCACTGCCCTCGGATAGGGCAGCACTGCTTAGGGATGTGGTTGGGTAGGTGGGGGCAATGTCAGGGTCTGGAAACTGGAGTTTCAAGTGTTTCCTCAATCTGGGTTTCCTGAGCCTGGGGATCTGCTTCTCTGGAGGACACCAAAAGTCACATGGACCTCCTCAGTTCAACTCTTTCATTGAGCACATACTCATTCACTTCAGAATGTAGACCTGTTAGCAGCATGTGGATACTGTCTGTGCTGACATGACTGAAGTACATCAGTGGCTGGAGACAACTGTGAACTGTAGATTGCCAGTTGTACACTAGAGATCTTTTCATTTGTGTGAGAACAAAGTTTCTTTTTGTAAGTGCAGCCTGCCAGCAAATGTAAGATTAACTCTTCAAAGTTTCCATTGGTTTTTGGAACAAGATTAAGTTTGTTCAAGTGAATTATCTAACATCAGTTAAATCATGTTAATGCTGAAGAGAAGAGCTTTTAAGATTCTTGCTTAATTTGGTTGAATTTGTGCAGCTTTTTAATTTATTGAACATTTTTTCTACTACCATATTTTTTTCCTTTTGTTGCATAACAAAAAGAGCATTGAAATAATTAGTGAATGCCCATCATCTGAAAGCTTTGTGGAACTCTGGTGTCACTAGAAGCTCTCTTAAAAAGACTGAAATGTCATTACATAATTCCTTTTTCACTGATTCACAAAATCAGCATTGCCTTTGTTTCATTCTTACTGTGCTATGGTGTTGTAAGCAGCAGCTCCTCAGGCTTTCAATCTGAAAAAGTGCTATAACATTTTAGTTTGAAGCATTAGGCAATTGTAACCTTAATTATTGGGAATCTCAGGCTTCACAGCTTTAATATTGAAATATAAATGAAATAGAAGCATTAGTATTTATTTATTGGTATTATTCATAAAGTGCAACACAGATTTATGTGTCCAGGGATTTCTTTCTGGTTTTAAGATATACTTTCAAAGCAGGACAAAATTAATAATTAAAAATTTCCTCACACGTCTAAATTGCAGTAGATAATATAAAGATGCACATTATAGTAGCTCACGAGAGAATACAGTTTGAGAAAATTGTCAACATAAATTTGTCTGAAAAGGTCAAAGTAATGCTGCTGACAGTAGAATAAGGAAGAAAAAATATTTTACTGCTTCCAGGCATCTTCATGTTAAGTCAAGTAAAGAATAAAAAGAACAGCTCAAGATACATCAGGAAGAAATTTCACTCAAAGGGAAACATAGAAAACATTTTTGTATTGTTAGGACCCTTCTAACTCTCTGCGTACACGGGGTGTTGGAGCAGGTGGAGGTTGTTTTTTATGTGAGCTGAGACTGAATTAGGCAGTAGATTTAATTATGTCTGGATCAGATAAACGCATCCTTTGCAACCCAAAGTCACAATGAGAATAAAGCTTTAAGTCCTGACTGTCTATCCTATGATTTAAATTCACTTTCATATTTACATGCAGTTTTTTTTCACCATGGATGAATCTTGATACTGTGAACACAAATTGAAGGTGTGGGGGTTTTGTTCTCTGTGTGTTGGTTTTGTTGTTGCATTGGGGTTTTGGTTTCTTGGGGGGGTTTGGCTTTTTATTTGTTTGTTTTTTCTTGGAATCCCAGTTAGAATTTGGAAATAATCTTTGTGCTTTGTGATGTTGTGTAAATACAGATCAGATCTAATCTCTGCTTGCCGTTTGTGACTTGTATATGAGCAGTTTCACTAAACTATATAAAGATCTAAATATGGACATGTGAATCTATAACACAATTTACATGACAGATATGAATATTCACTCGCTTGTTGCTAATTTCTGGACTGCTTGCTCTGTTGATATGGATTATACTGTACATGCTTCATAGCTTAAATGCTTTTCTTGTAGAAGTGTAAGTTGATATTTTTAGGCAGATTCTGCAGAGCACTAATTGTGTTCACATTGACATTAATAGAAGTGGTTAGCTCAGCGTGGAGCTCTGATGCTGCTGCTTCTATGTTTAAGAGCAGGATCAGGATTTCATTTCTTAGATCTTTACAAAGGATGTTATGTCAGATTAACCTCAGTCTATTCACCTAAAAGCACCCTGAGTACACAGTCTTTGTTTTTCTCTAAGCAAATTAGCTGTCATACTAGGTTGCAGAAACAGGGGAGAAGAATAATTCTGTCTTGCAGTCAGATTTCTTGCTTCAGTGTACCTGTGGCTCTAGGACACACTAATGTGCTTTTCCTCAGGACAGTTTATAAAATGATTTGGGGAGAGAATGATCTTTTATCAACAGTGTCCTAGTGATTAGGGAGAGTCGAGTGCTGGGGAGTCACTGGGAGCAGAGCAGGGAGCACAAAGATAGAGAACTCTGGAACAGATGGAAGGGGTGATTAAAGGGGAAGGCAGCCCAGACATGAAGAGCAGAGTTCACTCAAAGCAAATACCCTCAGAAGAATAGAAAAACAATGGATAGAAATAAGACCTTTCTCTTGCTTCTCTGATGGTTAATTGTGGTTTGGTCAATGATGCTTAAGGAAAATGTGATATAATCCTTTTTAATATGACATAAGAAAACAAAAATGACCCAGGGTACTTTTGTGTAATGTCTCTTTTCAGTGACTGTGAATAGTTTTTTTGGGAGGAGGGTGTTTTTTGTTTTTGTTTGGTTTTGGTTTTAAGATTGAGATTTTCATTGCATTATTCAGTGTTATTCAGGTGAGAGTGAACTGTGGACAATCTGAGAAGATAGCCCTTTTCTGCTAGGAGGATGTAGCAGTCTGGCTAATTCCAAAGGTTTTGTGGATGCACTGAATGTGCTTCAGTGAACTTCTGTCAAATTCTTTTAAGAGTGCATCTTTAACTACCAGCAGCTGCCTAGTATAAATTCAGTTTGCAAATCATACAGACCTAGGGTTGTTTTTTTAAAAAAGAACTGAGAGAAATCACAGGGGAATATTGTCTAGGTCCCCCTTGGCAAAAATGATAAAAGTTAATGGATAGAAACATGGAATTTCACTCAGGGATGAGCTGTCTTGTGAACATATCACTGTCCCATTTCTCATAGTTTCCTTACTCTTTGTTTCTGGCTTTGCTCATACTGTTGCAAAAGGCAGCACTGGGAACTACTTGAAAATAGTCAAGTATAACTTGATTTTCTTTTTGCCATAGTTCTTTCACTTCAAAAATGAGAAATTTCTTCATATCTTTGTTAGGATTCTCATGCTAGTTCTGTTACAGGTACTTACCCAGTAACACTTCCAGGTTGCTGATCTGAGCAAGAGTTTCCTCCTACTCAAGCACACAGGGATGTTTATATCCCCTCTGTGTCTCCCTGAATAGGTGTATGGCATGTTAGTGTGTAAGTTGGGTTTTTTTTTTCATAAGTTTTATGAAAGAGCTTATCTGTTGGATTACTCTAATTGATTGTTAAGAGATTGGACAGAGTTTTAATTTACTGGTGGTGGTTAAATGAAATTCTGTGCCTGACACTGTGAGTTAACTAGAAGTTGTAGGCTCTGTTTGAGAGTCACTGACTGAAGCCTACTGAGTATATTGCTACACAGCGACTCAGTCTGGAAAATCATAGTTGTTCTTTTCATTCTCAAATACCAGTGCCTTTTTCAGCCAAAACTGTAACGGTCTTACTGAAAACTAACTTTTTGAAACTTACAATTCTGCAATAAAACAGTGGCCTCCAGAAGTTAAACCATGAGAAAAGTGTGGGATCTCATCTTCAATATTCAAGTAGCATTTTGTATATCTAAGAGCCATTTCAGATTGAGTTTAATCTTCTGTCAATCCCTAGGCCAACAATTGAAACACGTGGAAGGATTCCCAAGGGTAATTTAGGGCCTCGGGTGACTTGCACACAGTAGCACCTAACAGGTTTGTGTACTGAGAGATAGTCACTGTGAGGTGTGCTACAAAATAAGTGCAAAACTGATTCACTTAACTCTCACAAGCTTCTCTGAAATGCATTTGGAGTAAGTAACTTAGTTTGTATTGCCCACTGGTGAAACCCACAGGGCTGAATTATTCCCTATCAAAGTCCCCTACCACTACACAGTAGTTTGTTCATTTAAAATATGTTCCCAGAGAGGAGTTAGTTGTCTTGAACTTCTTTGGTTTCAGTACTGCTGGGATTGATCTTTTAAGGGGCAGAGAGAAGAAAACGAGTTGCTACCTGGAGTAGACGCTGCTGCTCTCTACCCTTCTTGCACAGAAAAACCTCATTGTACAGAAAGTGCATAATCTGAGTTAAGATTCAATACTCCACATGCATCCCTCCCCTGTATGGCAGGTAGATGTGCAAGCAACACGCCAAAGCTGAGCCCAGTTTGTGTTCACTTTGCACAGCAGGGTTTGTGCACACACCAAACCCGCTCACATCTTGGCAAGAAACATAGGGCTGAGTCTCCTGCCTGCGTGTCACTGGAGAAAGACACATGCTGTTTTGTCCTTGACTTTCAAAACCTGCAAACTTTATGTGAAGTTTTTAGACTCTCAGTGTAAAGTAGAAGCAGAAATTTAACTGGTTGAGGGTTTTATTTTGGTTTGGGTATTTTATAACCAGGTAAAGGGAAATCAGTTATCATTTCCTATATGAGACCACAGGAGTAGCTTGTAGAGATTAAGAAGCTAGTAATATCTCAAGGTCTTTTAGCTAATAGAAGATTGAATTATTTTCATCTTGGATTATAGTAATTTATCTCGTGTCAGACTTGACAGCATAGGCTGTCAAACCTACTATCTCCAGTATTTATCCCTTTTTATTTAAGGTTTATTCTTTGAAGTTGAATCATAAGGTTTTTGTCCTCACCTGACTCACACTGTGTGCTAGGATTCCAGCTATTTGTCAATATTATTAAACTTCTGATGGTGACATTTGTAACTTCATTTATGCTTATTATTATTATGCTTCATTTATGCTTATTTTTTATTAAGGTGTGTACCTCAGGGCTCTGTTCTGGGTCCAGTGCTGTTCAACAATTCTGTCAGTGACATGGACAATGGCATTGAGGCCATTCAATGATTCTGTTACTCCATTCTTAATACAGGTCATATGCTGATCAAATACTGTTTTGTTTTGTTTTGTTTTTCTTTTGTGAGCTGAACTCAATAGTTATGAATGTCTTACTGTTTAGAAAAATAATGAGCAAAAATTCAGCATGGTTATAGTTTTATGTATTTTCATATTGAGATATGAATATTAACAATGTTAAGAATATGCTCAGCAAAAATAGATGTCTGATATCCAGAAACTGAAAACCACATGCATGCATCTCACTGTTACTGTCTGCAATTACAGTTGCTTATTCAGCCCAACATATCAGCATTTTAAATTTGTCATCCTTAGTACTTTTCTTGCTTATCTTTTCATATCACAATACAAACTTCTATTTGCTGAAACAGTCATTATTTAAAGAAAATAACTATCAGTAAAATAATGGTAATTTTTTTGACACATGCAGAGAAGTTTTGCAGTACTGGAGAGTGCAGTGTGGGTTATAATGGAAACACTGAAGCCCAGTGAAATTTGATGTGTGTGTTGGTGTTAGTGGACAAAAATACATGGATGGCACTTAATTCTTTGCTGGTTGTAATTAGCAGTCTCATTGGAAGTGATTGCAGATAATAGGGGACTAGAACCACATTAAACTGTAACTACTTCTTTGATGCAGTCAGCACTGAAGTAGAGTTTGAATTATGGCCAAACTGCTTGTAGAACATTTACCAGTACTGGACAAGCAGATCCATTTTGCCTCCTCTAAGAAAAATGCCACTTGAAGTAAAGAGAATGGCAATTAAAAATCACATAGAAATTTCAAACATATTTTCTGCTTCACTCACAGTTTAAGATAACTTATTTCAAGTAGTACTTAGAAACCTTATTAAAAAAAAGGAATTATCATTAGCACATACAATTTTCCATGTTCATTATGCCTTCATTTAAAATAAGTCTAGAAGGTGTTTGCTCTATATCCAGCAGCATGATGGCAGCAAGTAAGCACATTAGAAGACTGTCATTCAGCCTAGTACATTAAGTGATGAAATCAGAAGGCAAGAGAAAGAGATTTCATATGTTTGTCAACCTCTGACAATTTAAAATCAATGAGTAATTGATAATGTTACTATACTCAAGGATAATTTCCTACCTGATTTTTCCCCAGCCATACTGCTTTACCTACACTTCTACTTCTCAGCTAAAAAAGAAGATATTTAACACAGGCTATATTGGCATAAATAACAAAAAATAGTGTATTGAGTGGGATAAATGTAATGAGAAATTGTCTTATTTATAGCTTGCACCGTCCAAAACAAAATACATTTTCCTGGCAGTCTTGCAAAGCTAGATTCCTTTATGTTTCTCAGTGGAACCTGCCTCATGTGAGTTATAAAATTAAGTAAGAGATAGTTTTTTAAAGTAAAAGTAGGTCAATGGTACTATTTAGTAAATAGATGTCATTTATCAGCTTATGTGGTACAAAAATGCACCAAAGCTTTGGAAAATCTTGAGTAAAACATAAAGAAGTTACAAAACTGTAGCTTCAGATTTGAAAGGCATAATGAATGTAAAGAAGCATGTGCTAATTCATATGTTAAATTACATATTTGATGGCTGTGCTACATACATAGGTGGTTGCTCTGTTTTATTAGGGGCATCTTTTGTCAGTGGAATCCCTTTGAGTGCTTTTCATTTCAGGAGTCCTTAATAATCTGTTAGATTAAAAGAATATACCACATCACCACTTCTTGAGAAAAAAGTGTTGCCCTGGACAGGATGTGTGAAGTGGTATTTGTGGTTATCTTAACATCTATAGAAAATGTTCTTAAAAATATATTCAATTTGCACATATACCTGATGGTGAAAGAGAAAAGTATATCCCTTTAAGTACAAAAATAGATTTAAAAAAAAATATTTCTCAAGCAGGTATTTGTAATTTTTTCAATCTTTGTTCTTTTCTGCTGCTCATGGAAGTGCACACAGTGACCTCAGGTAAGCACAGTAGCACTTCCAAAGGAACTTGCTTAGGGACTGAGAGGAACAGAAGGAGCCAGGATATGAATTCCTCTGTAAAGAGGAGGATAGTTTAGCATTAAATAGATTTAACAAGATGTAGTCTTGCTCCTTCTGGTTGTTTATATTTAGAAATTAGTTGATATTCTCACTTTGATGTTCAACTAAAGAGCAGGACACATTTCAAATCCTGAGTGCTGTTCACTAGAATGATAAAGTTTGATGATTAATCTATTGCATGGCAAAGTTATATTAAAAATAAGGGAGTTTGTAGAGGATTAGAGTTCATTCCTTAATTATATTCCTTTTTGTAGTCCAAGCCTTGGATGCAAGCAGGCCTGTTAATGTTTGTGGGAACTTGTGGCTTGCTCAGCAGTATCTGAGCCAGTCTTGATGAAATGGAGAAGCCATCAGTCTTTGGTTTAGACTAAAAAAGATGATGTAAGATTAAACTTCAGCCCCTTGATTAACAGAATTAATTATGGAAATGAGAATGCAGTGAACCCATTAAAGGGAACCTTTGCTCTCTGTGGAAGCAAGTGCACTATATGCTCACTTTCTTTGTTGAAATAAAAAATGTTCCCATCTGTTTTGCTGATGTGAGGACAGCTGTAAAGTTCCCCAAGGGGGGGGAGAGCAGTTACAGAGAACTGAAGTCATGGATCTGCAGGTTTGGTGCCCAGCCTTGCTGGTAATTCTGGGAACTGCTGCAAATCAGCCTTTGGAAAATAGATTTTATTAATATAGGTTGTAAGGCTTGTAAGATTGTAAGGTCACAGACCTGCTTGAAAATTATGGTAATGGTGTAGAACACAAGTCTACTTTGTAAAGAACAACTCTGTAAAATCTCTTTTTTTTTTTTTTCCCCATGTGCTCATTTGTTTGGAGTTGCTAGTTGGCACCACATGTTCTGTTAGTGGAGGTAATGGAATTAATTTTCTTCTTTCTTCATCAGCAGGGCAAGAGGACACTTAAGGTTTGCTAACACTTGAAAAGAACTGCTTAGTATTCTGTTGTGAAATGTAAGCTTCCAGAAACAAAAAAGGAAACAGTTTTTGTGCCACTTACCAAGTATTTCTTAAACAACCAGCCAAGTCAGGATGAATCAGTCATACTGTGAAAATAGTCCCATAACGTGCTATTGTTCTTCTTCAGTGATGACACTGGTTTTGCTTTTCAAAGCTCTGAGCAGCTATTCCTGCTTTCACTTTAGCTGAGGCTTCATTGGTGTAAGGAAGGATTTATTCTGCTGAGTTCTTCTGATGAAATTCTGGGATAAAAGTACAAACAGCAGAAAATTAGTTTTTATTTTGTTATGGTAAGTTTTGCTGATCTATAAATGTTGTGTTACCACACCATGGATAAATGAGTATCCCTTATATCATATATTTCACATAGGGAGGTACTTAATTTTAGTATCAGTTATTACAGAAATGCAAAAATAATTGTTCTTGAGAATTTTAAAGCACAAGCATGTTCTGACAGAAGAATTAGTACTTCTTAATATCCTGTTTTTCTCATAGCAGTTTTAAAATTAGCTATGGGTTCAGTTCAGGGTTTTATTTTGTATGTGCTTTTTTTGTTTGTTTTTAGCATATGTTTATGGGCATAATACAGATTAATTTTAGGCAAGGACCATGTTCTTAGCTGTGTGTATAAAATGGAGGAATCATTTTATCATGCTGAAACTTGCAACTTGCATACTTTCCAAATTGTGTTGATGTTTTTTTTAAAAATGGCCTTTTTTTTTTGATTATTACTTATACCTAGTACCTGTAAAATATATGTAATTACCACAGAAATATTAAAAATCAACTGAAAAAGTCATAGTACCACTGGGGTTTTTTTTATGACCTCATGAATCAAAATGAACAAATTACTATTAACTGTGTGGTATCTTTCCATATTTTCCAATAAAACTCTTCTACTTTGTCTAAGTAGTTAAAAGTTTATTGGAATGGCATTTTTTTTCTCTTATTTTTGATTCAAAAATATGTCTTCCTGGCGCAGCAAGTATTCTTTTCTGAATATTATGCTTTCCTTTTTTTTTTTTTTTTTCCCCTTGACTCTCAGTTGTGTTTTGATTAAAATAATAAATAGGCTATAGTTACTTCTGAAGATAAAGTCTTTAAACCCTGGTTTGTTTGGTTTTTTATTTGTGTTAGAAACAAGCAAAAGAAGGACAGTTGTAACATTTGGAACAATTGGGTAAAACTTTCCTTCTTTTCTTCGGTTTCCACTGCAGTGACATTTGTTCCTGCATATCTTTTTCACTTTTTTCTTCTAACATGTAAATTAATATTAGAAACTCTGGCCACCTTTGAAAAATTACTTTTTTTTCCTTCTATTTTTTCCTTGTTATTTGTGAGACACATGCTAATACCATCTGTTAATGAGTATGGTGATAAACTACATCTTCTGCTCTTCTATCATGATCTGCTTTGAAGATGCTTCAGGAACTCATTCCCTGGTAAATATTATTGGTCTCAGACCTATTTATTATATAATTTTGATCAATGTATGCAAGAAGAAAAAAAAATGGTTTTAATAATCTGTCCTATGTAATATGTGTTGCTGTGTACTCTATGTAAAACTAATATTGAGAAGAATTCTGTACAGTTTAATTTAATTATTTAGCTTGTACTCTGTGTGAGGTCATTTCTCCACACAGAGCTTACCCTTATGAATAGACTATAGGCAGGATAATATTTGTGTCATCTGGCCAATCAGGACTCCTTGGTAAGTTGTTTTCTCAGGTATGTGGTCACCACAGTTAATTTTCTGTTTGTAGTTAGTACAGCACTAGCACAAAATTTTAATTCAGGTTTTTACCAAACTCGCCTTCATTACTGTATGCTGATTAAACTTATTTCTGTGCAGGTGAATATTGTGTAAAGTCAACATGGCCAAAAAAATTGGGTATCATCATCTTTTGTGATCAAAAGATTTGTAATCTTAGCTAAGCATGAACTTCAAACGTGCTTACCCAAAAGACCACCCAGCCCAAGCCCAAGTAGATGTTGGCCTGCATCTTGAATTTATCATGGAAACAATCCTGGCAATAAGAGCTGCTACTTCTCTCTCCACATAACTGAACCATGCATTCAGAGTCCAGGGTGGCTGAGGTTGGCAGGAAAGTCTGGAGTTCATCTGAGTCCAACCCCAGTCAATACTCTAAAATCTTCCAAGTGCATGTTAAGCTCATGTGGATTTAAAAGTTACAACCCACTCCATGGAATTTGTGTAATGCATAATAAGAAACTCATTGTTTCTTGAAAGGCACTTGACAACATTATGAAATCAACTCTCTAACTACTGCAGTACTCATTTTTTTTTGTAAGTAGTTACCTCAGAAGAACTATTTCAGAACAAATATGTTAAGCAAATAGGGTTCTTCCTGAGGCCATAGTTTGATGTTTCAGTCTCTCATTGTCACTGTTGAACCTTGATGCAAAGACCTTCCTTTACTGTTCTTTATAAATAAACAACAATAACACATTTGAGGTAGTGCAGGTTGGAGTAATGCAGGTCAGTTTACAGTCAGGAGTCTGAGACTATCAGAATTATGTAATTGTAAAATAAATTTCAACCTGAGAGTGCCTCCCCATTAGTACAGAAATTGCTGTTTAGAGAGAGATCAGATCCTCACATGCTCTATTTTGTCTTGTAACCTCTCAAGACATTAAAGATACAGTGATGTGTTGGTTAAGGCTATGATCCTTGAAAATGGTAATTTCTCCAACACTGAAACAAACTTTATTCAATTTCTGCTTCATAATCTTATGAGAAAATAAGGAGCAAATATAAGTTGACTGGTTGAGTTAATAAAAGGTTAAGACTACAGTATTTGTATTGTTCTCAGCAAAATCTTCTATAAACCAGTAAAAATACAAATGTTTCTGGAACATCACTTTTTTTTAAGGAAAATTCTTTGAGATTTCCTCCTCTTTGGGGAAGAAATTATTTCCTTGACAGTTGGCAAAGACAGGAGATTTCACAAGTCTCAGCAACTGTTTTCCTGGTGGAAAAAAAATCTTAAGTGAAATGATTAGAACATCTGGCAAAGCTCTGAAAGAAAACACTACTTTGAAACAGAACTGGATCAGTGTATCCTAGGACGGTTCATCAGTGACATTAGAACAATTAATATTCAAGATGTGTTTAATTACAATTATACTTCACAGATGTTCAGCAGAAAAAAATGGAACATTGTGAGTTCAGGTTGAGCTCTCATGCAGGCAGACTAATGCAGTGTCACTTTATTCCTATTAAAAATATTAACAACATTGACTCTTAAATTGAAATCATGCATAAGAATCTTAGCAATAGCAAGCAGCCAGCATCTGAGTTAATGCAAACAATAAATACAGTGCTTATCAGTTGCATTAGTCTGAAAAAAATTTGCACATGATTGAACATTTCTGATAAATCTTTTGTGCTTTGGGGTTGTCTAATATGAGAAAAATGGTAAACAAATGAAGCAGTTCTGTAGCTGAGGCAGGTATTTTACTCCTTTAGCACAAATCTATGAGGTTTTTTTGCAATCTTCTCTACTTTTCACTTGCTACCAACTAAAATGGGGCAGTCTGCAGAGTGCTGCTGCTTCACTTGGGTGAATGACTCCCCAGTAATACAGTCAGTGAAAAAAGTGGGATATTAGTGTGTTATTAAAAATTAACAGTATTTAATGGTGCCTAGGAGGTAAACCAAGGTTGAAAAGGAAACCTTGGGGACATTTCCCAGCCTTTGGTACTTGAACTATCAATTTTAGCAGTGCTTCTAACTGTGAAAAAAAATGGTATGCATTAAGTAGCTATGAGCTAGATATAATTTAGCTAAGAATGCAGGATATGTGTCATTTAACTGTGAGAAGTCCTTACAAGTTACTGTTGAAAATGAGCAGTTGCCAGATCGAAGCATGGGTAGGTACCTGTATTATGGAAGACAAAGGTAAGACTGCAAGGCATGAGATGTAAAACAGATAACCTTAGCTCATCAGTGTTGAATGGGACATGTCTGTGTGTTTACAGACAAGAAATGGAAGGCAGAAAGGAAGACCAAGAAACAAGTATGGGGCACAACCTGAGCCACCAGAGAACCCAGCATTAGGTAAAAAACCTAACGCAGATGTTTGGCAAGAACCTTGTTGAACAGAACTTTTTGCTTTAGGCAAAGAGATTTTTGCTCTGTTGTCTCCTGTTCCCAAGAAGCCATATTTTCTAAAAGACAAATTCTCAATTGTCAGAATATTAAGCAACATCTGTTATAAGAAAATATTCTTCAAATAAAAAGGGGTTTTTTTGGTTTTTTTAGTTGCTGAGGTCAAAAGTACAGCCACCACTCCAGATGAAAAAACAACTCCATGATTACATGAAGACACCTGGGAATGCTGTAAGTGAGTTGAAATGCAACCTTAACTCATCTGAAAAAAACAAGTGCTTTTATAGGAGATCTTAATTTGAGATTTGATTAAGAAAAAAAAATCCTTTACTGTGACTCCATCAAACTAACATCTTCCAGCAATGAGTTGCAGTTAATACAATGCTAGCCCAATTCCACTCCTATTTAACCACCTGTTAATTGTGAACAAACTGTCACAATAATTCATTGTTCGTGGGGAAAAAGATATAGTCATAGCCATTGAAAATCAAATAGTGAAATATGTTTCAGTTCCAAGAAGGAGGATAAATTATTGAAAACTCCTGCTTCCAGACAACTTGAAAATATGTCCAATACTACTAATTAAAATTACTCATCTGAGCATCTGAATTTAATTAACTGAATGTGGTTGTGATGGATGTGATGTTTATGTTATTTTGCCCCATATTTCATATCTAATGAAACTTCACATTTGTTTTCTCAACTTGTGATAAAAATAAGCATTCAACAGATTTATTTAATTAGGTATCTCTAGAACCATGTTAAATAAAGAGGATGGGTTTTTAATAAAACTAGTGTTCACTGCATACAATATCTTAAATCCTTTTTTTAGGTATAAAACCCCAGAGAATCAGCAATGTGGTGTTTGGGCAGGTTTGCATCTTCTTTGCTTCCAATCCAAAAAGTGTAAGGGGTGTGTGTACAGGGTCATCTATCTACCTAGCTTGCCATACTGTTTACTCTAATTAGTAACTATTTGCATATGGGTGGTGCTTTTGGTTTCATTTTGAATTAAAGTAAAATCTACATCTGTACCCAAATAGGGATTTATTTACTAACTTCTTTCTTCATATTTTTTTTTTCACCTAAGCAAACCTTAAAATTTATTGAATAGCTTCATCTAACACATCTGCAGTTGAATGGGGGAAGATAGAATGGAGTGGGAGAAAACTGTTTTTCCTTTTAACTTTTATTTCTCTTACCTAGCAGTTACAAAACTATTTTTATGTAGGAAATGTTGCATTATATTGTTTAGTTCTGCTGACTGTAGTTTATAGAAAGGCACTAAAACCAGCAGGAGTTTCTACATTCACCTTTTCTCATGCAAACAACCTTTTTCATTCTCTTTGAACGAAACAGTATAAAATGGGATTTTTGTGGGGTTTGGCATATTTTTCAGATGTTTGTATCTTCTTTCATTAATTTTAAGGTCAGATAACAAGACTAGTAATTTTCAAAACTGCTAGTTTTTGAGGAGTTAAACTGTTATTAGTATTGCTGTTTTCTATAAGCTATTGGGTGGTTTTCAGTCTCATCAAGTTGATCTCCTCAGGTTACTGCTAAGAGCATCTTGGGACTCAATTTTAGATGTGAATCCTGAAAAAGCCATCCTGAGGTGTGGGTATATGAGGCTGTCAGAGCTCCTATTTCATGTGTTTCTGCCATCAGGTTGTGACATGTAAGACAATACTGCCTTAAAAAGCTCAATGTAAGCCTGTGGTTGAGCACTTGGCAGGTGATTTTAGACTGAAGTATCTTAAATTTGATCCAAGAGCTGATCTGCCCTGCTCTTAAGTGATAACAGGAATCAAGGTTAGGGAGTTTTTCTGTGTTCCTGAACGCTTGATCTGTAGGTGAAACCAGGGCAGAAACCTGCATGGATTTTCATATGTACTTTTAAATACTTAAATAGTATTTCAGTAAAGAGTACTTATTTACAAAGCAAGAAAATAAAACTCCAGACGTGGCAAAAAAAATCACATATTGATTTCTTGTCAGCCATGTATACTCGAGAACTTGTAAAATAACAGCAGAGGAAGGTTACTATTTATTCTGAAGTTTTTTCTCAACATAATTGTATTATTGGAGTTTAAAATAAAGGGGGAAATATGCACCGTATTGTGTTCTGTTGCAGGGTAATTGCAGTTAGAGACATTTTAGCTCAAGGTTTCTCTTATGCTTATTAGAAGTCATTTTATTACTTGTAGCCCGTATCTTTGAGATTCTGTTGCATAAAATTCGATGCCTCCCCTTATTGGGCCATATGACAGGGACAGTAATTAGCACTAAACTCCAAGGCAATTTATTTTCATCAAATTAATAATAATGAAGATAATTTCATTTTTGAAAGCAGCTCTGTGAAAAGGCATCTCAGATCACTGCATGGAGATCTTGATTATACAGTGAAAAGGAGCTATTCACAGGAGGGAATATTAGCATAGCCACATTCCACTAAAAACACTCTTACTCTTGCCAAGATTCTGTGCATAAAATCATCCTCATGCTGTGTTGATGTTATTAGCTTCCATCGTTCAAGCTGCTGCAGTCCCCTCTGTATACATCTATACTGAAGAATCTTTATATGTGAGGGAATATGATCCCTAAACACTTTAGAGTGTGATGCATTTAAAGGAATGCAAAACCAAGTATGTCAAAATCCAGAAAAGAAGGTGGGGTGAATGACTGAGTTATTTCTGTTTCCTATCTCTGAAAATTGAATCGACTGTCAGTTGAAAGAAACACTTAACTGGCTTTATTATATTAACTTTTATTTCAGTTGCTTGTCCTTAAATTCGGTAGTTCTATAATCAAAATCCTGAAGTGAGTTAGAGGAAGCAGCATGAGACGTTATGGAATCAATGTATAAATTTAAACCCCATTTGAAAAATGCTGCTCTTGTTTTCTTTCAAAACAAAGTGGTATGTGGCTCATAATGCCATTGCAACATGTGAGAATAAATCACTGTACCAAATTGGTGACTGACAGACCTGTTAGTTCATGAATTTGTGGAGCCTGGATGTCTTCCTGAACAGAGCATATTGGTTCAGACATATTATGTGAGTCTGCTTAAAAGCCTGATCTCTGAAGCAATTGTCTCATAGCAAAGTAGGGAAGAAGCTTTAGGATTCTCTTATTATTTCCGTGCAGCCAAACTGTATCCACATCCACACAGGTCTCACGCCATTCATATGTAAAAAGATCATGTCTTGGATTTTTTGAAATGCAAAAGAGGGAACTAGATAGGGAAAAACTACTACTTATTGAAACCAAAACTGTTGGGTTTGAGGTTTGATTTTCTTAACATAGGGTTGCACTCTGGGATGTGCTGATCCTGGACTCAAACTTTGTCATTTCTGGCCCTGCTGTCTCAGTTCTCAGCCAGGGGTTCACTGCACTGTGGCATTTCAAACTACATGACTTGCCTTCATCCTCTTTTGTTACACATTACTAATTCTGGAAAGCTGTAATTAGTCTAATTGGCGGAGATGCTGTGGGTCAAGGGACACAAAGTCAAGATTAAGTTACTGGGAAATTTTTAGGTTTGCCTTTTGCTTGTTTAAGCATCAGGGAAGCTATTCACACAGAGCACAGATGAAGGAAACCAAGGTTGCAAAATTAAGTTTAGAATTGTTAAAACTGAGAAAGTCTTTTTATACCTTTTAAATTAATTACTATATACTCTTCTACGTGATACTTAGTATCTTGAAGCCCTCTTGGGACAGATGCATTTGAGAGCAAACAAATCCCATGAATGTGGAAGAGGTTTTATACATTAAAAAACGTATTATTTGTCACAAAGGCTGCAGAATTGTCAGAGCATGATGTAGTGGGAAATACTGAGTGGGACAAGCTAGAAGGACTTCAGAGCAGTCTCCTGGTTGAGGACTTGAAGATTGAATTTGAATTTTATCCAATTTGTGGGTTGGGGAATAAAGTTTTAAAACACCAGAACAAATATTAATGCCATTTTCCTTATTTTGGAGAGGCTTACAACTTGAGAATCTGACACTGACTTCCAGTTTGAAGTAAATTAACTCTGTGATTTTAATGTTCACTGGGCTATAAATGTATGTTCTTTGAAAAATGGGTCCATAAATATTTCAGATTGGATATCCTAATTATTTGTCTGTCTTCTCCATCTAGAAAATTCATATAACGCTGTTGCTTCATTAGGATGTGACAGTTGCTGTTTGTTGGGTGTTTGCCTGCTATAGTCAGAGGATTTAAACAGCTGCTTAAGAAAGTAATTATTTCATATTCCAGAAATGTTGAACAAAGTACAACAAATGCACTTGGTTGTAAACATCATAAATGGCTTTTACATGTTGATGAAAATGATAGGCCAGGTTGAAAAGTAAAAATATTTACAAAGTGTTTATTCAGAGATTGTTGTTGATCCTGAGCTTTTAATGAATAAATGTACTACTTTTGGCATAGGGTATTTCTAATATTTAGAATACTTATCTCAGAGTCTTACAATACTGTTCTTACAATAATTTTTACATCCGTAATCCTTACAAAGACTAACAAAAGACCAGAAAGCTAAGTCATCATTACAAATTTCCATGTTGTTGTTGAAATAGTTTTGGTAAGATAAAATAATCATTCAAACTCAGTAATTGGATTTAACCTTATAGAAAATGTGTGACATTTTGAAAACTAAGAATTGTAAGAAATATTACACAGTTTGGTTCTTTTGGACAATAAAATGTAACTGTGATGGGGTTTTTTTTTTCTAAGAGTACTTTGTATTTTGGGGAATAATGGACTATAAATGCATTCTGGTTTACTTCCCCCAGATATATTTGTAGAGAGGTTTCACCAGGTCGTTCATGTTGAGCTGAATCTGGATGAACCCAATAATGAGAATTAAGCTCGCCCTCAAGATGTGAAACAAGTGTGAGTCAAACAGATCAAGCAGAATAAATGTCATTTTTCAATGGGAAAAAAATAACTGAAGTAAAGCACTGCTGTAACAGTTTTTCTCCTGTCAAATACTGATCAAACACCAGTTCTTCCTGTTGCTTTGTTTAACATGGCTGCTCAGAATGGTTACAGAATTATACAAACACAAACAGGATGGAGAATAAAGAGCAGTTCTCTACACAGCAACTCCCTCCAGCATTCCAGTGTCATGGAGCATTTACTTAATAGTAAATCTCTATAGAGAAAAGTAAGTGTGGAATATTATTACTCTGAACTCTTCTTTCTTTCCTCTACAGAATAGCCAGATGTCATCGGATCATTGTCTAGCATGTTAGGAGCAGTAGAGGAATCTTAGAGCAACTGCAGAATATCACAGGTGCAGGTGGGATACACTACCCTGATGTTGACAAAGGAAGGTTGTGGAAAGATTGATGCTGCAGGCAAAAAACCCATCTCTGCAGCTAAACATGTTAGCAGAAGACTGTTTGTTCCCATTGCTCGCATTTTATTCATGGATCCAGGAAAGTTAATGGTCAGGATATGTAGCTGAACAGTTGACATGTGTCACATGTTTATTATAAATTTAATGTGACTAAACTTTCTTATATTCTCCTTGAGAATGCCTTCAGTGTGTGATTCATTTTGATTACTTGGTACAAAAGTTTCCTGTAATATAAGCCCCATTCTTCATTGTCCCAGATTTTCATTTATACAGATTTCTTGTATCATGAATTTTGTACAGATTCCTGACAAGGTCCCCTATGTCACTAAGCTTGTTAAGGTCTGTGCTGCTCCATGTGGTACATCTAAAATCAATTTCAGTCACATTTGACCATTGTGCAGATGGAACATTATTCATGCATTAGACTTCCTAAGTGGGCTAGAGCAGAACCTTACATTTATTCCTTACAATTGTATCTGCATTTTTGTATTATATATGGTTCAGTAACCTTTTGTAGAAGACCAGAAGATGCCTCTGGAGGCAACACAGTGTGCATCAGAACTGATTTATACTCTAACATCTGTCAACTTTTCCCTAGGACCTAGTTGTGCCAGGATACACATGTCATCTTTTCTAATGACTTATCAAAAGATAGAGGCTGAGTGTGGAAAGAGGTGTGCCATGGGAATGAGTCTGATCCTACTTCCTGCCAGTTTTCCAAGGAATTGTGTTCAATGTGCTTTTATTGGCTCGAGGATTTGTAACTTGCAGTTTAGTGTTCATTTGCCCACGGAGTTACCTTTTTTCTTCATTAATTTCTGAAAATAAGGCATAGAAATGCTGTTGTATAAGTCTACATGCAATGAATTTTGAAACTATTCAGAAAATCTGCATGTCCCTGTCCCACAAAGTCACTTGCAATGTCAAAAACCTCATCAAACCATTATCCATCTTCTCCTCTTCCCATAGCAAACAGGAAAGCAAGTATGTATTTTATAGCACTGATGAGCACATGGACTTCAAAACAGCTCTCTTGCATCTCATGTGAATGTTTGGCATACTTGGATGTTGTTTATTTCTGTTGTTTTGTGTAACTTTTATGTAGTATGCCAGGTGAATGATGGACACTCAGAGGAGTTAACTGTAAAAGATGTCCAGTTCCTCCATTCACTTTCATATCCATTATCCTTTGTTCTATTGTTATTTTGTTTTCTTACTCTTAATATGACTAGAATTTCCATACTAGCCTCAGAATCCTTCCTTAGCAAATTCCAAACAAAGTGCCCTTTACTGTAAAATATTCACATTTTAGCTGGTAAGTTTAATCAAAGACAGGAAACTAAAAAACAGATCAGATCCAAAATTTTTCATTTACGAAGGAGTTGCATCTTCAGCATAGTCAAAACATTACACTTTTCATTTATTAATGAAAATTTATTAATTAATTAGTGTTTATGTCTACCTTTATTAAAATAGTGACTCTAATATTTGCATTATTACATATATTTTTTAGGAAAAGTCTTTAGTACCATATATGGAGATCACTGGCATAGACATCTCAGATCCTTGAAATGCTTCAGTTAGTTCTGTTGTCTGTGAGCATCCTGTAAATAGGAGCATTTTGTCATGGGAAATCTGATTTTTTGTGTGTTTGAGGTAGTCACTAGCTACACTGGAGCAGTTATGAATTACTGATGTAAATGAGCAGGGATTTTCCCTTTTCCTGCAGGAAAGGTTGGAATTACAATGTAGCATCAGCTAGAAAAGTCTTAGTCTCTTTCAAAATATCTTCAGTCCTATTTGTAAGGAAAAGTTGTAAAACAGTAAAAGGGCATTTTATTGTGATTTTGATTTGTAATTCAAATTATTTATTTATGTTTTGTTCTTTTTTTCTTTTTTTTTAGTCTAATATATCCCATTTTCAGTTTTACAAACAGCTGACTAATGCAGTCTAATAATTTGGTAGTAATTAATTTGGCAGTTTGGCGACAGGGAATCATGGGTTGCTCAATATCTACCTCAAAGTCTGTGCAAAGTGCATCTATTAATGTTTTTCTACCTGTTGATGTTAGGTTGGTTTTTTTAAATCACTTTATTATTGGCATTTCTACAAGCATTCTCTTCTTGTCCCTTTGCATTGCAAGCACAAAAAATAACATTTAAGAAGAATAATCATTGTGGTTTTCTCTCTTGAGATGTCCACAATTTGAATGAATAATTGTGCTACATTGTCCTCAAAAGGTCAGGGGGATCAGAATGTTGTCTGAAGCTGTAACAGACAATATTGACTTACCATTAACTTTCTGTTCCAGAAGTATTATGTTTAAATCTTCAGACCAAACCTATGGGTATAATTCCTTTAGTTGTTTTGGTCAAGGGAGAGGATTTTTCTCTGTAAACATGCCAAAAAACTTGCATGTGGCTGCCAAGCCAAGTATTCTGTCTGGCATTTGTGAGTTAATGAAAGAGCTGCTGTAACTTTATAGCTAGATTTCGAAATACAGAATCTGGAGAAGAATAATATTGCAAATGTAATGTTACCCAAGCCTCTCTTAATGAGAATTTACATAAAGAATGACCCAGTGGAATTGCAGCAGTGTGTAGTGCTGCCATTTAGGAGAATGGAATCATGTCTCAAGCCTAGAGCAACTTAAAGGTAGGAATTTGAAGCTTTTGCTCTCAGGGGACAAAGTAAGTGCTTTTCAGTTTCTCAAGCCATTCACTGTTGACTGAAGTAGCCATCTATAGGTAGCTGCTAATACAGGCAAAGACTGAGATTATTAGAATATACCTAATATACTAAAAAAATTTACAGGCTTTATTTTTATTGTGCTTTTCAACCAGTGAAGAAATAATCCCCAGATGAGTGCATTTTTAGAGGGCAGTGAAAAAAACCCAAAAAAGTATTTAAAAGTATTAAAAGCAGTGGTTTATGTCTGAAAAATTCAGGTGATGGCTAATTGAAGTACTAAGTATGTCTCTAAGTAGCTCTTGGTTTCTGAGATCTTCCTGCTCATCATACTGGCCATATTTCATCTGCCACATTAGTGGTGATATGTGTCAATGGACTGAAGACACACTAGAGTGAGAGAACAAGGACCCAGCATTATCCCAGGTGTCCAGGATTCCCAGATGAAGAACTGTATTAGCCTAGATGTACCCTGTAGTCATTAAGGAGAGAGAGATGCATAACTGGAGAGGTGGTCATCTGAGAAGAATTGCACTTTGCAAGTCCTGCATCTTGTTGGCCACGCTCAGAATCTGCAGTTCCAGGTAACTCCACAGTTACATGCTTGAAGTTTGATGGATAGCTCTAGGTTTAATAGTGTGTTCCTGCTTAAACTCTGATTTAATAGCTTATTGTCAGCCTATGAAACAATTGTGACATTAACTGCTTTAGAAGAATGATTAAAAGGAAGGGTAGTATAAATGTAAAACTGTATCTCAGGGTTGCTGGCCAGAATCTGTTTTCATATTTTCATCTGTGTTTATATAATGTAAAACATGAAATGGAAATAGCTGTGTCTAAAAAGAAACCAAACAGTTATTGACAAACTCATCTGGGAGACAGATATAGATATAGATATATATATATATATATATATATACACACTATACCCATACATATATGCACACACTAGACTTCAGGTAAAAGAATACTTGCTAGGTTAGATTTCAGTGGTGCTAATTGCAGTGGTCCTGCAATACATCACCATCATTGCTACCAAGAAAAGTCTCCCCAGGCACAGGAAGGGTCAATGTTTGATATTGATGCATTTCATTTAGACTTTCTTAGGTCACTTTTATTTCAGTCTACAAACATAATGAAAATTTAAGTTCGTTCTTGTAGTTCCATGAATGGTTTAGAGATAGATTTATGAAAATTGCATTTTTGAAATACAAGATTTAAGCAAAAGAGAGATTTGTTGCCCCAGATATCTTTACAAGCTATAAGTAATTGCCCACTACCCCTCTGAAATAGGTTTATAGGAAAATGTATATTCTTCTCCTTATATAAATGAAAAAAAACCCCAACCAACCAAAAAAAACCAAGCCACAACAAAAACTCAGAAATAAAGTATTTTCCTCAGGCAATAAACTGCAATTGGAAACAAAATTATTAGTGAGTGGTATGTGATTCCAGCCCAATACCTGGGCTGTAACAATAGTTACAGGGTCTCCCCTGCCTGTCTGTCACTCCTGGAATTACTGGCCCTGGGAGCTGTTTTTTCTGTGGATGACAATCATAGTTTACAGCTTCAGCTTATTCAGGAACAAGTTTGGTGGACGAATTCCCTTTTTTAATCTGTCCAACATTTCAGTTCTAGATATAAATTGTGATTGAATGATTTAGTTCAGATTGTTTTTAGTGAGAATGCTGCTTCTGTAACTTGTTCCATTAAATATTTCCATTTCTGCTAGGAAGTATCAAGTGTTTTATAATACTTGGGGAGAAAAATCCTTCATTTCAATGAATATTACTGCTTCATGCAATTGGATGCTGTAATACCTTTTATTTAACTGGCTTGTAAAGGTTGTAGAGAGGATCAGATTTCCATTTCTTTCTGCTTCTGCTGGTTAAAAGTGACTCTTTGACCAAAGTTAAGGGAAAAGGTTTTGATCCACAGAAATCAGGGGGCTCTATGCCTGACACCTTTCAATTCATGGGAGTTCTGCTATCCCCTGGAATGCTACCGGGTTTTCCTGGGGTTTATTGATTCCTGTGACCCATGTAGTCATCCCTTTTCTGAGATAATGATGAGATGAAAATAGCATCTGGGCCTCCTACCTTCATCAAGGTTTCCACATAGAACAACTAAAAAGAACCACTAGAAAGAGATCAGAACAACTGTTTTGAAAACTCAAGAGAGAACTCGGCGGCTATTTTCTTTTAGCCATGCAAAAACTGCACTGCTGTTGCACCTTAATTATTGCTGTATTTTAGGAATGTAGATCTTAAAAAACACAGTCTGTGAAGATCTTAGCCAGCTGAGTTTGACTCACTAGAGCTTGCCTCTGGCAGGAGAAGGTTTATAGCTGCTTCTCAGCATATTTGAAAGCAGATTATTGCTGCTGACGCATTGCAAAAGGTAACATTTGTGTGCATCAGTGACTAAATTGCCCTCTATTATACCACATCCCATAAAATGACAAACCTCATCAATAAAAAAATGCAATAAAGAAGGTACTTGGGGATTTGTCTAGCTGTGGGGAACTAGAAGTACTTAATAATGCTGAATAGCTATATCCAGTGGCAGGTAGGAGGAGTTACTATTGTCGTTGGAAAATTTCTGACTGGGGATGATTTTTTGGAGGTTTTTTCTTTTCTAATTTCCCAGGTTAAAAAATAAATCAGTCTTGACACAAGACAATAAAAAAGGAGAAAGAAAGCTATTCAAAAGCGAGCAAGTAACAAACAAATGCCAGGAGGAACAGATTTTTTTCCAAGCTTTAGTGTTGGGAGAGCAGATAGCTAAATGGCATCCTGTAGAGATGGAAAGGAGGAATAGTCAAAAGACAAGTCTGATTGTTGCCAGATGACCCCCAAATTAAGACAGTTGAAAGAGCAGTATATTGAAGAAATTAATATAAATCTGAAGTAGCACCTCCAGTTTACTGGTAGTTAAATTGCTTTGTGGATCTTGGTAAAAGAAAACAGCTTCAGTTTATTGTGTTTTTTCAATTTCTTGAAAAACAATGTTGTTTTTTATCTTCAGCTATGACAAAATGGTACATGGAGTTCAAGAAAGTTTCAAGAAAGGTATTTCTTGCAAAGTGTGTTTCCATGATCTATGGTTTCCCTATTGTCTTCTCACAGGGGACAGAGAGAATTTTCTTTTTAAGAGGCTCTGTTAAGTGCACTTACCAACAGTGTGCACTAATAGTTCTTTTTAAAAGTGTGAAATAATATTACAGAATGCAAAAAACCAAAAAAAAACCAAAAAAAACCCCTGCATATTAAAATCTGGTTAGAGATTTCATTTAAAGATCCTGTATAAAACAAGATACTTTTCATCATAGTTGTTGAGTATTCCTGTTTATTAAAGCTTCAGTTCTTACACCTAGGAAGGTGGTGTGTGTGTGTGTGTGTGTGTGTGTGTGTGTGTGTATAAACTTATATAAAATTTCTGGATGTTACAAATAGATAAATAATGGGAAAGGGCAATAAGCCCTTCATTGTTTTCTTACTAGTTGAAAACTTAACTTTACCAGTTCCTATTTTACCAAGTTTCACAAATATTAAAAGTGGGATTTTTTTTCTGAAAAAAAAAAATACTTGCTTTTTTATTATTATTACATTCATCATATTATCAAATCCTTTGCTACTCTGTGGTGATCATTAGCAGTAGGCTTTCTTTTGTGTGCCAGATAACTTTCAAATGTGTGACTTTTTAGCTAGCAGACAGTGCTTTTCTGTCTGCCTCACGTTGCTTTGAATTAACTTCAAGTTTTTAAATCAAGGACCTGAGGAAGGCTACCCTCACATAAAGTAATCACTGATGAAGCTGCCATTGATTAACTGTTGGGCTTTCATTGATTGCACGGATACAGTTCCACAGGAAGATTTCAAACTTTCTTTGTGCAGTGTTTCTAAATCATAAAAGAGCATTTTGCGTATTGTGTGCGTTATGGCATGTCTGTCAGATACAAATCAAGAAGAGGGAAGGCATTTTTTTTTCCCTTGAAGTGCCAAGAACTTATATGTACTTTATTCCCTATTTCCTAAAATACAGGTTTCTTTGCTAGTCTCTTAAGGGGAAAAAAAACCAAACAAGCAAACAAAACAAAATACAACAAACAATAAAAAAGGTTTTCAGCATTATAGAGGGAAGTGCTTGATGCTTCTATGATTCCAGTATAGAATGGAATAACTGTAAATTCCACTGTTAATAACTGTGAATTAATAACATTTTCCTTCTGAGGATCTCAGAACCGGGCATCAAACACTTATTTGAATCTTGCAAAAGAAGAGGAGGAACCACAGTGAGGTTTGGCCACAGAGGAGATGTTTTGCTGTGGCAGAGGAAGAGCAGCCCACTTGCTACATGTGCTGTAGGCTGCCCCTGGTGCCTTGGGTGATGCTCTCCTCTGCCATATGCAAAGCAGCTAGGAGGAGATGCAAATATGTGCAGAGGATTATCTGTTGAGAAAAGCAGGCAGGTGACCTTTCATACCATTATTTTTGCAATTATCTAATCAAGGTTAAGCTAAGGAGTCTCTCATACCTCTCACATCTGTGCTGCAGCTGGCTTTATCTGCACTTCTGAGTCCTAGACATCATTTTTCTTGGCTATTTGATCTAGTTAATTATTCTGCAGCCTCTTGCCTATGTCTTTGGCTCTTTGTGAACTGGTGCTCCAACAGAAGGTCAAGATTTCTTTTCAGAGGAGCAAAAAAACTTGAGACACTAATATATGCAGGATACATACTGCCTACTAAAATATGCCCATTGGGAGTGGTGTCTAGTATCCCATCTTGGACTTGAAAAAAGGAACTTTCTGCCATTTTGTTTCATTTTCTTCTTCACTTTCATCACAAATAGTCTGCTGCCTTTCTGAGAAGATTATTCCTGCCCTTTGACTTGTGGGAGTGAGCAGAGCTCTCCAGTATGCCTATTGCTTGGAATTAGATGTTATAGTAGACTGCCTCATTAGTGCCCTTTCCTAAGGGCACTCAAATATATTAAGCTCTGTTCTGTTTTAAACAGTTTTGTTCTGATCCTGTTCTGCTCTGACAAGTGAGCCTTAGAGCTGGCATAGCTCTGCTGATTGCTTGAATCCTCATCCTCTGCTTCTGTAGATTGCAACACCAGCTTCTTCTGTATTAGTTGTCAGAGCTTTCACAGCTTAGACTGCCATGAGAATTGCAGCTGGGCCACTCTGTAAGTGGTGTGATAGCAGCCTCCTGAAAAACACAGGATGCTCTTTCCCCCTTCTCCAAATCCACACATTCTTTCCTTCCCGTGTCATCTTATCCTTGTTCTAGTAATGTCTTAATTGAAGTCCCACCAGTGAAGTTCCATGTACCACCATCTACAGTCATTTATTACCTCATTGACTTTGCCTTTCTGCTTTTGCTTTCCAGAGTGCAGAAACAACCCTCAGCTTAACACACACGTGTTCCTGAATGGAATGGAAAGGATTGCTTGGCACTCTGGATGTGAGGGAGGTACTGTGGATGTCTTTTCTGAAATAATTTTAGAAAGAATAGCTTTGACCAGTATTTGATCATGTTTCTACTATTTGTGGGGATTATACTGCACTGTGGCTTATTTCAGAGCGTGGTTTTCATTTTTCCTACCAGACAAGGATATATAGCCAGTTGTTAAAAACAGTCAAGCTATTTAACAAATCAGAAATCTCTGTAATTAACAATATTGTGATATGGATACCTGAGATCACATTTAGATTACTTGGGGATTTCAGATAGATAATTTTCAGTGGTGATATGAATAGGAACATGCATTCAGTTAGATTGTTATGTGATTATTTCCTGGGTAATCATCTGGGGTAATGAAATGGGATGATAAAGGTAGATTCATACCAGTGAATAAGGAAAAATACAGGAGTGAGAAGATAAAGCTACAATTTTTCTTCTAGGCAAAGAAAAATAAACAGTGAAGTGATGTAACAGGGAAAGAAATTCAGGTGTTGGTTTGCTGAAGTTAAATAAATAATGAACAGCTCTCTGCTGCATGGATTTTATCATTGAAAAAAAATTAATATTGTTGGGTTGACAAACTCTTTTATTTCATAATTTATGATAGAGCTTTATAGTTAACACTTGTATAAAGAAGAGAGTGGCAGAGGTTTCTGGAGTTTAAAAACACTTAATGCATTTCAGCAAATAATGTGGAGCAACTATCATTTCAAATAATGAAGATACTTAGGAAAGATAATAGATTAGTCCTGTTATCATTTCAATGCCTGTGTTTTGCCCAGTAAAACTGATATGAAATGACAATTTTGTTGTAATCTTCTTCACAAAATTTTACTGCTGTAATTTGTAGAGTGGTTATAAACTTGTGACTGGGATAGAAAATAGATGATAATATTTTTTTGCCTGGAAGAAACTTTAAAAATCAAATAGAAGTGAGTGTTTATATGCCTATAGTTATGATCATATTTTACAATCTTTATATGAACATACTGGCTTTGGCAGATTGTTAACTTTACTTTTAGTGAGTTGTTTTTATCAAAGCTATTTTAATTTGAATCTGCTGCGTGGGGCCAGTGGCTCACTTCTTGTCAAGTTATGCTCCAGAGCTGAGCTGTTAAATAGCATAAGAGACAGAAACCTATATTAATAATTTTGTTATTAAAATTTATGTTGGAGAAAGCTTAAAGTGCAGAACTATACCTTGCCATGTGTACTTACAGAAGAGAGACATTCATTATCTCTCATAAACTATCTTGGATTTCTTCAATCCAGAAGCTTTAAAAACAAAACAAAAAAAAAAAGTGTGACATAAGCAGTGAATACTGAAGTATTTATTTGCTAGATTCCTAAAATAAGGGGGTGGATAAAAACAAAATTGGGCAAAAATATAGAGGTCATTGTCTTGAATCCATTGTTTCACTTGTTTCAAAGTATATTTATATTAGAGTCTGCAGTTTGTAACAACAAATGTATAAGGAAGCTATAGAAATTAAGGACAACTGTATATTTCATATATATAAAGAAAAAGATTTATGCTTAGAAATGAAACCATTAGTATTATTTTCTGAATCAGGAATGCTTAAGCAAGTAACTTGTTTGTATGTAATCATGCTGAAGTACTTAACATATATATTCTTATAGTTCTCAATCTACATGGGGTTCTTAGGCATTCTACAGTACTCAGTGAAACCAGTGTCAGAGTGATGTCTATTAAAAATAAATGTTAATGTTTCAGGAAAGTGTAGATGTTTAAAGGTGATTCATGGTTTCTTTCTTTTAAATGAGAATTGTGTACTCCAGGACAAGTTCAGGAAGTAGGAAAGCACTTTACAAAGAAAAGAGATTGAGTATAGTGTAAAATATTAAAGCTTTATACTGACAGATCTGTTTTTATTTAAATTTTTATTGAATTTTTTCTTTGAAGTAACAACAAGAGACACATACTCTTGGCAGATAAACGATGCTGTGCTGAATGAGTGGCTACTTAACCCTAGAACTGTCAGACACCATTATTTTCAATGTCAAGGAGCTGGAAGGCTTTATGCAACATATTCTGTTCTTCAAATTAAAATGGTCAAATTTCTGTTCTTTTATACATTTTTATGCCACAGCTACATGTGATATCTAGACTAGCTCAGCAGGGAATGCTGAATTTGGCTTTAGACCTGCTTCTAACATAAAGCCAAGTTATGCTTCAGGTTATCTTGAAAGCTCAAGCAGCAGTGCCTGAAGCACTGATGTTGTTCTTCCTTTGCTCCAAGTTTTAAAATATACTCATGTCTGAAGCAGTCATGCTATTGTCCTAATTAATAAATGCAGCAATCTCTGGAGAGCACAGTGTGCAATTCTGTGAAGGCAGGAATTTACAATAAGTTAAGTTCTACTTCCATGGTTAAAATGTTTACCTGTTTAAATTAATTAGAAGATGTATTAGTATTTTAAATTAGGGACGATCATTATGTACTTTTCTGATGAACTTGCTACCACAGAAAGCTTGTGCTTTGCTCTTTCTAGTATTTTCATGCTTGACCAGAGCATGTAGGTTCCCAGATACGTGCCAAACAACCCCTAGAAAGACTTGGAGTGATGGTAGTGTCATCATTCCAGTAAACATCTGTTTTATTTGACCAAAGTGTGGATCAACACTATGCTAATGCTGTACTGTGCTTTTGGATTCTGTTTTCACATTCATTTAATAAATACAAAATCTCCATCTTCTTGGAGATGCATGGTGATAGAATGAGAGGCAATGGACACAAATTACAACAGGGGAAGTTCCAAGTAGGTTTAAGAAAAACTATTTTCACCAGGAGGCAGGACACTTGGAATGGGTTCCTGAGCCACTGTAGTCTGCATACCTGGTAGCTTTCAGGGCTTGACTGGTCTCAGCCTTAACAAGCTGCTTTAGATGGCCCTTCTCTGAACAGAGGTTGGACTAGAGAACTCTAGAGGTCCTTTCCAAAGTTTATTATTTTAGGAATTTATATTAAATTAGGTTTTTGGTAACTCTGACTAAATGTTACTAAGTTAGAAGAAAAGAAGTGACTAAGTTAGAATCTTACTCTCATGTCTGACAATTTCTTAGACACTTAGTCATACAGTAAGGAGCTGCTAAATAAAGAAGTAACCTTTAAGGACTTCTTGAGTATGATTCATCTGAATAAATATCAAGTGCTTGTCCTGAAGATGGGACCTGTCAGTAGTCTATAGAGTCACCTATATTTTGTTAGATGAATTATGCTTTAAATTCCTTTGGTCTTAGTGCTTCCATCTCGACTGACTGTTTCTGATGCAGACAGCTAGTTGAATGGCATGAATTAGACCATTTATCTCTTCTATGTTGGTCTGATTTGGCACATTTCTCTTTTTTTTTCTTTTTTTTTTTTTTCTGTAAGCATGCTTTCTGTGAGCTTTACTGTACTAGTTTTACAGAGATATGAGCAAGGCCACTGATATTCTTTCAGTATTGACAAATATTTCAGTACTAGTATTAAAGTGTGTATCATGACAATATTCATGAGGATTAGTTGGAGTAATTTATTCTTGGATGACAGTTATAATTATTCATTGTAGTAATGATTCTCTGTCCATCATTTCCTTTTCACACAGGCCTTCCCCTCACGGTTTGAAGGAAAGGGTAAACTCAAGAACGAGCACAGTGTTTTACCCTGCATTTCTATAATCTCTTCTAATTTAGCCTCAGAATTATCTAATTAAAGCTCTGCATAAATTCTTGTCAGAAATTGTAACGTGTTCTCTACATTTGCTAACATCCTTCATTTACCTCCCACGAGGAAACCTGTATAACATCAATGAGAGGATGAGAGAGGGTGAATTTTAAGCTCTACTAAAGACTTCAAGAAATCAAGACAGAGCCATGGAAATTGGCACTTGGGCAATACCTGTCAGCTTCATCACCTGCTTTAATTCCAGTGACACAGACTGCTAATAGCTGAATCCCTCAGTTACAAACTCACGTGAATCACTGGGTTATGTTTAACCTGAGAATGATTTTATAATGTACTGTACTCACTTAGCAAGTGTGATGGGTTGGCACAGAGCACCAGTGGATGTATGGCATGGAACTGGGTGAACAATGGCCTCAAAGAAGTTTTGAAGCTTGTGAGGTGAGGCTCCCACACCAAGTCAATCCTTCCCCTTCTCCATACCTGACTTGGTCTTTTTTGATATATTAACAAAATAGCGAAGAAAAAAAGAAAAATGAGATTACTCCAGACATTTTCTCTGCTACATTTTTAACAGGTAGATCTAATTTACTCTGTAAAGTGGTGAATGATCTGCAAACACTGTAAGGCAGAGTTGTGGTAGTTGTGTGTTGCACCTGAACAGCAGGAAAGTAGGAAACAGGTGCTAAACAGCAACGATTAGCATATGTATGCCCACTGATGAGGTGTTAAACATCATCTCATGCAGAGGTGTCAAAACCCTGGCCAAAGGATCTGTTATAACCTGTTATGTGAAATAACACAGCTGATCCAAACCACAACAGAATGTAAAGGCCTTCAAATACCAAATGACTTGGTCGAAATCACAACTCCTTTATGAGGATATGTATTTTCAGGAGATGTGCAGTGTGTGCATTCAGAACTAATGCATTCTCAACATGGTTAATGATCAGATAATGTCATGATAGCTCCAAAATGAATGGTTCATTGCTGCTGTGGTGTAGCCTTAAAATTCGATCTTGTCTTTTCTTTTGTCACTTGTATCATTTACTGTGTGCCTTTTTTTTTTTTTTTTTTTTTTTTTTTCTTTAAGCATTGCTTGCAGTGGAAGCTGGAATGCAAGATATAGTGGTTTTAGTTTAAATTGTTGTCATGGTCAGCTGCTTTTCCCATGTTGAAATTATCTGTTCTATTAGAGACCTTCTCTAATGCTCTTCTCTCTCATTTTTTTGCCATAGATTCTTTATGACCATTTAATGAATGCACTTAACAGTAATACATGTGAATCTGATAGTCATGCATCTTTCATTTTTTTTCCTTTAACTTTTGCTCTACATTTCATGCCCCAGGCATGGCTTGAACTTTTTTCCTTTTAATATAACCTACATTGTCTCAATTTTCATTTTGTTATCTCCATGATAACTGAAGGATTCAGTCCCCGGTTGTTGTTTTCAGCTGTTAGTATTTACTTGCATGTTATGTCCAAGCCTTTTTTTCATTACAATAGAGTAAAAAAAGTCTACTATTAAGGTAAGGTATTGCTTTCATTTTCTACATCTCTTCCTTTCCTTTATTATTTTGGTAGTTTTGTGAGAAGTGGTACTGCTAGAGACTGCCAGTCACCTGGAAGATATCTCACTATCCTGCACAGGGTTCAGCTCTTCCCTGCTCTGCTCTGACAGTATTGCCTTGGACAAAAGCCTTTCTCCCTTAATCACCTCTTTGTTTATCAGTTACATAAATAAATGTTAGTAAAAATATACACTTTTGGAATTATCACTGTTTCTTGAAACATAATCTAATATCTAAATCTGTAGATCAGTCTCTAGAGTGGTCTTATCTGATTTGATCTTGTCTGATCTTGCTTCTAAACTAAAACCTCCAGGTGGGTTTTGATGCACTTAATTTCAATGGCTTCTTGGAACATGGTGCCTTTGCTGACAGTTTGACTTCACAGCAGATGTGGCCAAAATAGTTCAAGAAACTTTTAAGTATATGCTTGTCCTTCTTCCACTGTGGTTAGCTCATCCATAGTAAGACAGTGTAAGGACACAGTTAGATGTAACAGATGTAATTCTTCACATCTTGCCAGTCTTGAGGACCACAGACAGTCATCCTAACCTGCATGGAAACTGCAGATGTTATTTGGCCTTACACTGAATTACAGCCTCAGTATGAAACATGTATCTTAGAACTGGGAGCGTGTGTTTGGAGGGGAGGATATGAACTAGTATATATGTAGCCTTTTTGTATTGTTGTTTTTAAAAATTTTGCATTTAATGAATGAGCCATCCTGTTAACTTGAGATTACCTGTTGAATCAGCCAGGAAAGTGGCAATGACTGAGAATTTCAGAATTGAAAGCATATTAGGTTACAGAACCTTTACTTTATATAAATCAATTCTTATAAAATTGTTTTTTAAAAAAAAAAACTTTCCTGCAGATTCAAAATTAATTGCCAGCTTCCAATTAATTAGATTTCTGAAAATATGGTGAGGTAAGCAAGTTGTACTGCACTGTATCAGATGGAGGCTGTTACATCTCACACAGAAAAGAATACTGAAAAAAAAAAAGGAGGAAAGTTCTGTGCTACTTCTCTACAGTAACTTTTCCCCTTTATTTAAAATAAATGAATTGCTTGTTGATTCTTACAGTCCCTGTAGCACTGTAAGGGTTAGGATTTTGAAAATGTAGACAGTATTTTTATTCTGCACTGTCCTCCTCTTTCTGTCTAGATTGTTAATAAGTAATGTGGATACAGATCAGGGTTAGTGATGCTGAAACCTTAGTCCTGTGGAGCTGGGGCTGGATTTTGGAAAGGGAAGGAGCATGCACCAGATGGCATTCGTTAATGTCCACTCAGATAATAGCAGCAGCACTCATTGCCTGTATGCCTTGAGACATGAAAGAATAAATCTTCCTTGTTACAGGGTAATTAACTGTTAAAACTGTTCAATGAAGTCTCATTGGATATTTCAGATGAGATTTATAATAGTAGAAGATTTGTTGTGTTTTCTATTAGTTACCACATGAAATCTGGACTGCTAGATGACCTCCCAACAGTGGAGTGAAGCTTTGTGGCACCTCACACAGGGTGTTTCAGGGGATTAAATAAAGGTAATTACCCTCTGCTGTGCTAGTAGTGTTTTGAGATTCTCTCCTATATAGTGAGAAAGAAGCTGTGGTCTCAAGCCCTTAATTCCACTTGTAAGGAATCTATCAGTAAGAGCCTGTAGCAGACCTTCTTTTCTGTACCAGAGCAAGGTTTAATATCTCATTTTTTTCCAATCATAGGTCATTTTGTTCCCGCACGTGTTAAGCACAAAGTTAATTTTCTCTTTTTTGATGGTGTTAGAGATGCAAGGCAAACTTCCCAACAAATGGAACTGACTAATGTTTAAAATCTGGTGTGAGGGAGTTGAATTTTCATAGCTTAATTAGTGTCAGCAGGTTGCCAATTAATTAATGAAATTCTTTTGTGCTATCTCCAGCTGTATTTAATTAGACTGGTTTTAGAGGAGAGAAGGCTATTGTCTAAACGTAGCTAGGTGATGAAGCTTTTTGCAAAAATTGTGCTTTGCACCTTGTTAAAGGCCTTATTTTCTTTGAAATTCTGAATTCTTCACATTCTGCAAATGAGTACAGTGTGTTCTGTCAGCAAATAAGTGGTTAGCGAGGTTATTAACTTTATGATATGACATGGAAGCATTTCTGGATTACAATGTTTTAGATGAACCGATGAAGTTCATCAGGAAAAAAAAACTAGTGTGATTAATTAAAAATGTATTCGTTAAGATCCAAGTTAGATGCTGACATAATCCAACCTAATGATGTGGCATTTTAGAAGAGGACTGTATTAAATTAAAACAGGGAAGACTAGATCTTTCTTTTTTTTTTTTCTTTTTTTTTTTTTTTGGTTAATTTAAAACCCTTAAAAATGTATAATCTAAAAGTAATGAGAGTGAAATTTTTTACACAAGCCTTGTCAGAAATATCTGAATATTACTGTTGTTGAATTTTTATTAAAAGAACTTTATCTTATGGTAAACTCCTTAACTTTTAGTGTCTCTTCATAGTTCATAGTTGTCTTTCCAGTTACAGCACTCCCACAATTTCTCTCAACTTTGTTTAAAACAGAAAATATATTTAAAAAAGCAGAAGAAAATAAAATAGAGAAACTTTTTAATCTTGGTAATACATGTACCACTTGTAGGTTACCCAGGATCACCTCTCTTTTTCCTAGGTTTTTAATTCAACAAATACCAACAGCATTTATCTGCATTTTCCTCTCTTTCATAGTCAGGTATCCTTTATGATTATTTTAACTCACCATAAATGGAGAAGGCCACCCTGGGTATTGATAACAAATGCAAAGATTTCAGCTTGTCAGTGGAGGAACCATTGCAAGCATAGTGAAAGGCAATGTATTGTTGTGCTAAAATTTAGTATTGAAGAGCCATTTTCAAGGAAAAAAAAAAAAAAAAGCTGTTAGAATACAACTCTGTATGTAGCAAAAGTAAAATTTAAGGTGTAGCTTTAATTATATCCTTTTCCAGACTGCATCACCACACTAGACTGTGAACTAGGGATGGAAATATTTATCCATCTGACTGTCTCCGGAAGCAGAACTGAGCTTTGTAATATCAAAATCATAAATAGTTTCAGACCAGGATTCAGAAATTGCATCTAGATGGTCTGGACTGAGGTCTGCCTGGCGTGGAGAGATACCAAGATGCTGTTTTGGGGAAAACAGAAGGGCTCTAAATGGTTTTGCTAAGTTGTTTTAATTTGTATTTAGGAAAAAAATGCCATTCCATTGTAGAATGTGCCTTTACATATATCTCCTCAGGATTATGCCAAAATGTTATTGTTTAAAAAGTATCTGCACAGGTGGGAGCAGCTATTTACTTTCTGTTCAATTTGGGATAATCTTGTCAGTTCATCAGAGTTTCTTGGGCATCTCCATCCAGGTGCATTTAAATTGCAGTCATTGCAAATTACAGACTTACCTTGGCAAAGCCTCCTTCCCTCTATACCAGCAATAATAGCTCCAGCTAGCTAGAAAATTCACTCCACTGATTTTTCAAATTAAACAATACAAGCATTTAAGGCATTATTTATATCTTATAGCAGGGGAAGGTAGTGGAAGGAACACCCTGCATCACTGACTCCAGTTTTCTGCTAGTTCAGTCAGTCATAGGAAAGGGATTGTAAAATAAATGGATCAAGCTACATCTCAAAAGCAGTAAGGATCTTTATATTGATGCTGCTGCTTCAGAATGTTGGAATGCTGCTCCAGAACACCACTGCCCCAGGAATTTTCATTTCATTTCAATTTATTAATATACCCATTGACCTTGATTTATCTTACTGCATTCAACAGGGTAATTCCAGTTCTTGGTTTCTGATACCTGACATACCTGCTTCACACTTACAAACATCATTTTTAAGCCTTTTTAATATCACTGTCAACTTATTTCCTTCTGTGTTGAAAAGCGTGAGGAAGCAATGTGCATAATGACTGCAACACAATTGCTGTCAGAATCACCTTTCTGGGATGTTAATAGACCTTCAAAGCCATCGTTTTCAGTTAGCTAATAAAATCATTACTTTTGGACTTAATTCCAGACCCATGTATATGTAAAGGAAAAAAAAAACTTGCAGGCAACGTTCATCACTCTGTGTACACCATTGGCAGATCTTATTTGCAGATTGTGTTGTGATCACAGGTAGGATGATGCATCTGCTGACTCCAACTGAATTGATTTTGCTGAGTCCAGCATTTCAATTAGCTTTGTGCTGCAGAGGTGTATGAACAGAGTAGGGCAGTAATAATCTAGCCACTAAATCTGTTCTTTAGAGTTCAGTGGGGAGGGAGTTGACTATTGTGAGAATGACTTATGCTTAAAGGGGCAGATATAGCTTTTAGACCTAACATTTAAGTTGATTTGGTAAAGTCCACCTCTTGACCTTTATTTGTTTTACGTTGCAACTTTATATGAACTAGAAAAAAAAGTCTTTTACATACATATCTAGCTACATACATATATAGAAAGAAGGGTGACTAATCTATGTGCACATTTTATTTCCATTTTAAGACAGAGTTGAATCTGAAAAGCTGTGTTGTTTTTTAGAAAACTTGGTTGGTTTTTTTTTCCACAAGGTTTTAAACAGAATTACTCAGTTCTGTTTGTGCCTGACTCTCCCTCTATTATTGTGACTATGAGGTTATGGTTTTGGATCTCAGTGAAGATTACAGTGCTTATTTTATCTTTATTACTATGTCATGGAGTGCTATTTATGTTCCTGCATCTGGGAATCGGGCAACAAAAACTTAGTGAATTGTGAGGAGAGAAACTGGAGTTTTCTGGTTAAAATAGGGTTTTTTTGCCAGAATGTGGGAAGAGCAAAAATCTGTAAAGGTAAAAATCTGTTCATGCTATTGTGAAAGGGCTGCCTGGGTTCACAAGCAGATTGAATGCCTTTCCAGATGGCCAGTGCTTTTCTCAGCTATTTGCACGCAGTTGTCCCATGTAGAGTAGTGAAATAAGAGTGCAGAAAGGCTGGGGACTGAATATTTATTTTTAATAAGAAAGGAGCTGATGTAATACAACTCACAAAAGCTGAACAGTGTAGGGATTCACTTCAGTCACTTAAAAAGTTCTGTATCAGGAGCAGGCTAGGTCTTTGTTCATAATGATGATACCTGCACCACAGATAATTTTTATTCATTTGCAATCCTGTCTGCTTGTTTAGGCAGTGTACATAAGATGTCCTCATCAACTGAGAGTCCACTTGCTTTCCCAGTCACCATTGCCATGACAGGTGGCTCCATATTTACTGTTTAAGGTGTGCTTTCATCTCTTGATTCAAACAGAAATATTTCAAACAGAAAAAGAATTTAGTTCTTGTGAGATTGTGTTAATTCAGGGTTTTTTTTCTCAATGTGTGCATCATACTAGTGCTACTAAAGAGATTTTTATGAAATTTTGCCAGACAAACTAAGTCAAAACCAGAAATGAAACATGGTATTAGGATTAAAGTTATGTTTAATGTATGAAATTGCAAATTAAAGAACTTGCCTTTTAAAGATGCAATAAAATTTTTCCATTAGTATAAGAAAACTCTCAGAAATTAGATTAAATTGACATTGTATGTACAAGGTCTATTATTTGTTATAACAATACCACAGGCAGTAGAGTTTCAAACCAAAGGAGGAAGCAAATGGTCCCTCTCTCTACAGTCTTTATATGTTTTGCTGACAGCCATGTGAAGAACTTGATTTTCTGTGGTAAACTGTTATTTCCTCTGCATGTCCCAGATACTTTCTGTGAAAAACTACGAATACACAAAATTTCTAAGTGCTGCCAAAAACAGCTTCTGATTTTTCTTCATGATTATGATTTGTTTTCTTCCTCCAAAATATAAAATCTCCCAAATGTCACACAACCCAGACTGTTCTGCCTTTCAGGTCCAGAGCTGTCACATTTCTGTTTTCCCGTTGCTGGTGAGTTTCAAGCTGTTGAAGCTTGCCGATGTATTTAACCAAATGAAAAAGAAACCATATAGAAAGATAATCTCTTGAAAAAGCAGATCATGAGAATCACAGCTTTAACTACAAGACCCTCACAAAAGGTATTTTATATGAAATACTAAGGATCTAAACTGTGTAAAACTACAGAAGGTTGCAATTCTGTCACCTCTGCTGGAATAGAACGAAAAAATAACAGTAATAAGACTGCTCTACCCTATTTCTAAAATGCTATTTGGCAAACAATGCAATCCTAGGTAGTGGGAGTGGAGATCTGCTATTTCCTTGTTTTCTTAGCCCAACTGGTTCACCATTTTTTCAGCCTGTTGTTCAGTTTCTGTGTGAGGAGAAACAGGTTTCAGTGATTCTTCAGAACAGGCAGGAAGAACTGAAGAGGAGCAGTGCCTTTGTCTTCTAGGCTGTTTCTGGTCAGGACCTTGCCAAACATCATCATCTTTCTCGTGGTCCCCTTTGCATTTTTCAAGCATCCTGCAGGTTTCCTCTCAAAAGTTTTTCATGCTCTTCATCCATCCTTCCTCATTTGTACCTCCACAGCTTCAGTCCCCTGTAGAGATCAGCTTGTCAGCATTACTGTGGCATGTAGGGATTTTTAATGATACGTTTTCAAGTGCAGGTGTTTGAGGTGATAGTTCTGTTCTTTCAGTGGCTTTTGAATGGAGACATACAAGTTTTAATGGTGGCTTTAACAAGTTTTGATGGGTAACAATGTTATAAGGTGGAAGAATTGCTTCTGAGCTTTAGTAAACAGGTACAATTTAGCTTTTTGCCATCTGGTCCTGCAGCTTGAAGCTGAAGTGTTGCAGACTCATTTATCTGGGAAAGGGGAATATACAGTGATGTAATAAATGGGACAGTGCTCCATGTAACCATAAGTTTTATGATTTTTATGCAGATGAGCACTAACTCATGAAAATGGCTCACTAATATCTCAGTTCTGAAGACCTGCTTATGTGACTTTAATTGTAGACATACATAGATTTCCTTCTGAAACTTGTCAAGAAGAGGTTTGTGTGGTGTGTATAACTTGGGATCATCTGAGGTGACACACATGGGTGCTTGTGCACAGACTCCACCTTGCAGTGCTGGAGTAGAGTGTTGAAAATACCAGGGGCTGCACCTTTGTGAGTTTTTGCTTTTTGTTTCTTTAATAAGCCCTTTGACTTATAAGACAAGTTGCAAAGGTTATTGAAAGAAAATGGTGGTCCTTATTTGTGGCTGCTGACTAAGTAGGTTTCTGTCTGTGTATTGAAGTTTCCATTAGTGTCAGAGTTCTAAATTTAAATTTTATAACATGCGTATTTGCTCCTGGGAATTGCAGTCAGTTCATTGTAACAAATAAAATCACAGTAAAGTAACTCTGCTTTTTCACAGATCACAGATTATTGAATTGATGCTTTAACATAGAAATTTAGCATTTAAGATTTATGCTATTACTGTCATTTTTACTCTAAAGAAGCTTCTCAAAAAGTACTTTCACTTTAAAACTGCCTAAGTGCTTTACACAGAGTAAGACAAATCTAACTTTGCACTATTGAGTAGTGGGACAAAAACTGCCTGTTAATAAATGAAGGAAATGGTTGGGAGAAAAAAGGAGTAGCTGAGTTGAGAGAAACTTGTACTTTTTTCTTAATGAGCAGTTTAACTGCCCATTGATCAGTCCTTCAGCAGTACAGTAAATGGTCAATGAAATACATAGTGATGCAAGACTGCAGTTTAACAAAACCTAGTCTTAGAGCAGTCAGGAATGCTTAAGGACAGAAAAATAAATGCAAAACAAATTTTTCTCTGTGCTTACTTTTCAAAAACAAGCCAAAAGAGCAATAACAGACATCCAGGCAGCTAATCAATGGTATTTGTTATTGTATCTGGCAAAGCACTTGCTTGTGAATTTCTGTTTTGTGCTTTTATGCTTTAGTTTGTTTACCTATTGCTACAGGTTTTTTTACTGTTGGAGTTCACTCAAATCTGATTGCTGGGGAATGGTTGAATTTTAAGGTCTTGAGCTCACAAATCCTTATGTACTTGCCTAGTGTTATAGATATGAGCTCAAGACAGCTCTCCAAATGAATGATACTGAAACTAGTGCCATGTGTTGCAGTTTTCATTCCTGCAGTAGGTAGACTAGGACTTGATGCAGGTGACAATTTCTATTTTTATACATTTAAAAATTAATTAGTTTTCAGAAGCAAGTCTTTAGATTCTAATTAAGTTAAAATCAGAGCACATCACTGTTTCTGTTTTTCTTCTCACCAAAACATGGTATCTAACAGTCCAGTGACATTTGCTAGCACAAATGAGAACTCCTGGTAAAACAAACAGTTTTTTTTTTCTCCTTTTCTTTGCATGGGGTGTGAAATGTACCATTAGAGGCAGCTGTCAGTGTGAACGGGTTAACATTTACCTAATTTATAATGTGTGAAAATAGACACCTACTAGCAAAGCTGGAATGGAAAGAGAACAGTCTCAAAAGAGCACAGTTCACATAACGTTTACCCCTCTTCCCCCAGTCAGGTCCTCTGGCACTGAATACACTGTTTGGAGAGTTGTTAAATATTTGGCTTTTAGGCTTTGACCTCTTCTTTCAAGTGGGAAGGGAAATAGGAAGGCTCAGTTTGACATATCTCAAGAGATCAGATGGAGTAATGGGTATGACTTAACTTTTTTGATCCCCAAGTTAAAGAAGAAACTTTTTTTTTTTTTTTCTCCTAGTAACTTGCAGTGAATGGAATTGCCATTCTCCACAATGTGACCTAATGATCCTGGGAGGCTAAGAGAAAGTCATAATATACATATAAAAGCAGCTTTTGACAGGACACAGGTGAGTGATTCTGATGCATCTTCCACTGATGGTTTCCAACTTCAGAAATGTTCATATTTCTGGGTGCTACCTACTTATTTCTGAGCAAACTTTTCATTTGTCTTGGAAGGAGAATCTCTCTGTGTAGTCATATATGTATTATACCTGAACAGCCCAGCTTTCTCATGCAGCAGGTGTAATAACAGATTTAATACTCTAGTAGTCTATAAAAAGTACAGACGTGTTTGGCAATTGCAGTATTAAACAAACTAATTATGATGGCATTAAAAACTCTCTTCTGCATGCACAGCTTTAATTAAATTTGATTTTGTACCTAACAGAACCATCTCTGGGCTTTGCAAAGTGTAGTAGTTCTGTTATTGATTAAGACTGAACATGATTAACATCAATTATTGATTAAACTTCCCCATATATTCATATAGCATCAAAGAGAGACTTATTGATGAACTCTGAAAGGTCTTACAACTGTAGTTATTATGCTGTAATTCCTTCTGACTACAACTGAAGTGAAACATTCACAAGACACCTTTTATGCCTGTGGAAACTGAGCCTAGCTTCCATCTCCCAAACAGGACCAGCACATTAAATATTCTTGAAGTATTGGTCTTTATGGAAGCATAAGTTTGTATTGGAGGGGTTTGTTTGGAATGGTTTTGGGGGATGAGAGAGGATGGAAGTGAAACAGTGTAGACAATAGATAGGACACTCATCTGACATACAGGAAAGTGTGTTCACTCCTGACTATATATGTCTGCAATAGAAAATTCTGCTGCATTTCATCAGTCTTGAGGCTCCCTGTTGGTAATTGGCCTTAAGAATATTCTCTCTTGCATTTTAGCACCCTGTTCCAAAGATAAAGCACTGGTGAATGCTTTGCATTTGCCAAATCATCATACTGCAGCAAAAAAATAATAAAAATTTGCTGTATGAATAGCTAATGCTTGACTGAGGAAAATACTATAGCATTGATCTTCAGGACTTTTGGGAATTGGCATGCTTGTTACATTGGATTGTTAATTAATGGAAGTCCATTGCGGAATTCTGTCTTCAATTACATTGTCATTACTTGAAATGTTTCAGTGGAAGTGAAACAGAAATTTAAGACCTTTTCAGATTAATTGATATACTTATTTATCAACTATTCCATGTGTTCAGTAAATATTCAAATTCTGTTTTTTGAATTAAAGAGTAGTTCTGTTAAGCAAAGAATGATGCAGCAGTGAGATAAAGAGGCTATTGCTTTTGGAAAGGTGGCTGTATGACCAATGTCACTTCAGACACCTAACTCCAGATGAGAATTACAAAGTGGAGCAAGAGGCTTTAGATAATGTTAAACCAGTAGCACAGGTAGAAAGAAGCATCCTTTTCCCTACTATGTACTGCAGGATGTATATGCTAAGGTAATTTTGGACTGGTATTCCCTCTTGTATAGGGAACTCATTACTTGAATTGCTGAAATTCTGAAAGATGGTTGTTCCCCCCCCCAAAAGGGAAGAAACCTACAATGAGAATTTTTTTGCTGTTTTCCAGATATGTTCATTTTCTACCTTTTAGATGGAGAAAAAAAAGTAGTGATTTTTGATGTTGTTTTGTTTGTTTTTTCTTTTGAAAAGCTGTAGAGTAGCATCATACAAAGCACGGTGGTTGTCATTTTCAAACTATCAAGATAATGAAATATTTCTTTGGGAACAAGTGTCCCAGCACTGGCAAAACATTATGTACTTGTTAACACCATGGAAGGTCACCATACTCTTGTTACTGCTGAGTTGTGGTGGTATTTTAATTGGGCTTTGCCCACTGATCTGCATGCTCAATTTGCAAGAGATGCCAGAGAACATGTGGCTTTGACATTAAAACAAACTCCCTACACAGCATAATTAAAGCTGGAGCTAATCCCAGTGTAGACATAGAATTTTGTAACAGCTCATGGACAACCGCAGCTGGACGTTTGACACTGAGTATTTCCAATCAATAATTCTTACGCTTGAAGTATGTGGAGAAAAATTAAAAGTGTAGGCATGTGTGATTTGGACAAACTGGGTCATTGAGTACAAAACTGGGACATTCAGAAGGTGAATTTTGTTGCACTGTGCACTGTATTTTCTCCTGGGGTTTGCCTTTACCCCATACAAAGTGATTGATGTGCAGAACTGACATGCAAGAAGAAAAATACTTGTCTTTATTTTGGATTCATCTTTTGGAAATGGAATAGAACCTCACCTTTACTTCTTTGTATCCACATCAGCTCAGGCTGAAGAGAATTCCTTCCTCTGGGTGTCTTTCTCTATTGCACAATGAAATTTCTGTCTTATATTCTTGTTTTTCTAGGGGTTTTTTGATCACGAGTTTTTTTCAGAAGTAGATGTTAAGCAGGTGTGTTGTAGAACTTGTAGGAACAAATCTGGTAAAAAGTTTATGAATCTGATGTTTGTAAGATCAAGGGCAAGATTCATTTTATGTTTATACAGTTGATATAAATAATTCTGTAAACAGAACTAAAAAAAAAATTGGAAGCATGTAGGTCTTTTACAGAATGTGGCTTTTGATTGTTGTTTTTTCTTAAATATTTTGAAGTTGGCAATAAAGAAGTTTTACTTCACAGCCGTTATAACTATTCCATGTTGGTATTAGAACATTACCCATGTTACTGCAGTTGAGTTATTCTCTAATTTATTTTTGAGCATTCCATAGACTGCAGAATTAGATTCTTTAATGATAATAGCACCCGTGTACATAAATGTAAAGGCCTAAAAGTGAATTATTTTTCCTGGTGCATTTGTGTGTACATTTAAAGCAAATTTTATACTCTGAATTGAAGGCGACTGAACAGGGAAAAAAAAAATATCTTGAACATTCATCAATTCTGTTTCTATTTTCCTTGTTTCCTACAGTTTTCCCGTGTTAATGTGGGAGGTAGCTTTTGGTTATGTATGTAATTAATGAAAAGATGATGTCAAGACATTTCCTGAGCTGAGACACTCAAAGAGATGCAAATAGAGGATTTCTTAATAATAGGAATTTCTTAAATTAAATGGTCACTGCTTACAAGTAGAGATAGAAGTGCAGATGAGTGTATAGAATATGAAGAGCTCTTTTTTAGGGAATAACTATAAATAATGAGATAACACTATCTGACTTGGCTTAAAGGATTACTATGTTAATCTGTGTCCCTCTGAGATAAAATTTTTAAGTCTCCTAAGGTAAGCAGTGTTACATCTGATATGGACACTTTGCAAGCAAGCCAGCGGTCTTCAGAAAAAAAAAAGCATACTGCATTCAGCAAATAGCATGTTCTCAGTTACAGTGCACAAAGAGCAAAAGCTCTGGCACTCTGGGTAGCTGGAGAAAGCAGAAGATCAAATGTATGTGCAAGGGAAGGTAATGCATCAGTTCACTCTTCAAGAGCCTCTATCAGCTTTGTGAGCAGTGCTCCGTGCCTACAGGTATTCTAGCAGGGAATACTGGCAGCCTGCAAATCCACAAGCAGAGCGTGACTGAGATTTAAACAGAAATGCAGAGCATTCCATTCTCACTTGTAAAAGCTTGGGTTAGATGGAAGTATGAACATATCAAATATTTTAACTATTAAAACCTCTAGGGAGATGGTGTTCACAGGCAGGCTTTTTCGTATATCAATGAGTGATTCAGATAAAAGAAAACCAGAATGGACAGGTTTAGCTTGGAGACTTGAAAATAATTATATTCCAACCAATCTTAAGAAGGAACATACAGACTATATATTAACAATGGATCATGACACAGATTTTGGCACTTAGATGGAACTGTTCACAGAAATTACCAGAAGCAGGTTTTGTGATCCTGTACATTTTGTGTAGTCATTCACAGCTCATTAAACCTTCACCAGAGCTGTCATTCATTAAATACAAAGGTAGCATGAGAACAGCATAATTAAAGTGTTTAAGTCAGACTGCTGTAGCTAAATTTCTAAACAGTAACTGCTCTACCTGCAGCCTACTGTGGCTTTGAGCAATAAGGGTTAGAGCAGATAATCAGTGAGATGTATCCTGGTGGACCCCAGAAGCTTTGACCTTTTTTTGAACCAGACAACCTTCCCTATTTTTCAGTCTTTGATGACAAGGTATTCTAGTTACTGCAACAAACTCTTTCTGCTGTCCTGCTAATTCTTACGTTAACATCATAAGCATAATGTACTAATACTATGTTTTTGTGTGAGGTGGTCATTTAGCAATAAAATTAAAAGCAGGTGACTTTAGGTGAAGCACATGGTGGCATTTCTGACAATGTGTGGGCCTGTGCTCAAAAACAGTGTTAAATTTATATTAAGCCACCATTTTACTTAGATAATCAGCTCAGATGTCAGAACAGCCAATTAATATTTAGATAATTTAATTTAATTTGTATGAAAATCCTAATTGACAGGGAAAATGCCTTTAAGTATATGATTGACTGCTCCTATCTATAGTGCATCTCAGCTGCTGACCAGTTTGCCCTGGAGAACTTCACACATTTGCCACATACACTCTTCTTCTTCTTTGACCTAAATGAGTTCCAGCACTCATGATTTCTTCCTTGGCATGTCTGGCACACTTTCTTGGGAAACAGGAATGACTAACAGGTCATTGATCCCTAGACTACCTGAGAACTGACTGTAGGTCCACATTATGTAACTCAGAGGCTTTAGAGAGGTATTAGCATCACACCTTTGAAACTAAGAGCTTGGGCTTATTGTCACACTGACAAAACTATATGTATTCTTGACCTGAGAGGAGTCTGACATAGCTAACTTGGGAATTTTTGACCTGAATACTTTGGGGTCTGCCTGACAGAAAATACCAGTGTCACAGATTTAATGAAACCTGCAGAGCAGCAGCCTGTATCGACTTACCCAAGGTTGCCTCACCCTCAGCACTCTGAGCAGAGTATTTCCTATAGCTCTTCACCTAACAAGAAGTCTGGATTTGCAATTCAGTTTTCAACTAAAAGCAGATGTGCAATTCAACTTAGCCAATGTTTCTGAACATCAAAGCTGTAACAGAGCAATGTGCCCAGGCACCAAAGCGAGTCACTACAACTCTGATAAATGTAATAGGAACATCTAAGCTGTCAAGCAATTTATCTCCTCATTCAGTCCTATTTCCTGGTCCCTTGATAGTCTGTGTTGCATAAATATTAATTCACTGATGATCTCTCTTTTGGTTTGAACTAATTAGCTCTCTGAGTTCTCTCAAGCACAGGTGTGGTTCTGAGAATGACTTGCTGCAGGGACTTTTTCCTTTGAGCAGCGTGGAGGAGACAACCCAGGTTTGTTTATCTGTTCCTTTGGACACCACTGTGGTGAACATCATGCTCATAGGGACATATTTAGTACTGTAAATGTAACCATAATTTATTTTTCACAAGGTTCGGGCTAATAATAATGCTTCTATATGTAGGTTCTAACTGTGACCATTCTTTGGTCACAGTGGAAGTCATGAAGAAGGCAGGGTTTTTAATTTTCTTTAGAAAATGTATGTTTCTGTTTCTTAGCTTGATTCCATTGACCTTTTACTCTGCTTGCAGTAGAGTCTGTGTACAAGGGGTGTGCAGTGAGGTGTCCCCAGAGTGCCTTATCATCCTTGATTTTCTATACTATGTTAATAGAATATAAGCACCTAATTTTGCAGTTTTACTGTCAGTTTAATTTGACCTAAGATAACACTGCCTTTCAAAAAGGAGGGTTCCATTCTTTCTAGCATCAGTTCCAGTGCTCCCACAGCCATAGGATTATCTGGAGCAGCTTTGCAGAAAACTGAGAAGGCCAAATAAAAATGGTTGGCACAATGAACATTAGAGCCTAATTGTCACAGCAGCAGCAGGGGCAGCACAAGGCAGAGGGTGGGAGCATGTGGCAGTGGGAGCAGTGCCAAATGCAAAGTCACACCTTGTACTGGCAGCCCATAATATGAGCAGTTGAATCTGATTTGTGCAGCCATTGGCTCAGTCTCTTGACGACAGGAGTTAGGTGCTTTTGAAAAGGAAATCCTTATTCCTAATGTATTCTGCAGCTATTGTGTATTCCTTAGCTCTGAGTATGTTATTTGGAATATATAGATCCCAAAGTACTTCATCATGTTTTTTTCATCACCAGCATTTTGAGTTTTCAGTGCTTGAACCAACCAGTGCATCCATCAGTGGTGTTGCTGTGTGCTTCAGATCTGTGCTTCAGTGCTAATGATAAGATCCTTTTCTCCTAGCTCAAAGCATGTTTTTATGTCTGAAAATGTTCTTGTTTTTCATTGCAACTCAATGCAAGTCTATTGTTTGTATAATTAATGTAATTATTGTTAATTATGTAATTACTGTAAATACGTGTAATCAGTGATTCTAATTTGTAATTATAGAATTTTGTTGTTTATTTGTGGAAAAGTCTTTACAAAACTTGGTAAGGAGAAGAAAAAATGGTCGTGTACAGCAGGTAATTTAAAAAATTTGTAAGATAGAAATGGCACAATTTTTTTGCCAACTACCAAAAGCAAATTAGTTTTCATTATTTACTAATTGGGTACACATTTATTTTTTTTTATAAAAGGTAATAATTACATTACAGAAGCCTAAAACTAATTTTCAGTCCTCTTACAGCTTAAATGAGCTAGCAAAATATTAGATTAGTGGAGTGTAGGTGCCAAATTTAACCTGTAATTACAGTATACACTTGAAGTGAAATTACAGAAAAAAAATTCTAACCAAAAAAAAAGAGAAAAAATAATTTTGCAAAAACACCTTCCCCCATTCCAATATAGAAAGCCTGTTACTTTCTGGGAACTGGCTATTGCTTTCATTGCAAACATAAAGCTTCTGCTAGTGAGGGTGTAATTACCCACTGGAGAAAAGAAGTCAGATGGAAATTAGCTTCTTACCATCTGCATATCAGAAAATACTTTGCCTATTACCATCTTCTCTGTTCTCTTCCTTCCACATCCATAGAAACCAGTGGAATTCCTGCAGTCTTAGAACTCTGCCTGAATCTCTTTAAATGGAGATCAATAGCTATGACTTCCAGTCTAATTTTTGGTTTATTTTTATTACAGCTGCTGGTTACTGATATTTACAGCTGCTTATTTCCTAAGAGAGAACCTATCCTGCTGCTGTGTGATTTCTTTGCAGTTTTCATTTGGTAACCAAACTGGACTTTTAAGAAACCAAATATGTTCTAACACTGCTTTCCCATTTCCAAATAAAATGAATCTCTTCCTCTATTTCTCTTTTGAACAACTTTACACGAGATACAGTGGGATCCTATACACCTTTTATTTTTAATTATTTGATAAAAGTGAGAAGGAAATAATGAGCTAGTGATGCCACTGTAAATTGGTGATGATGGTGCTTCCTTATAATATCCAAATGATAAGAGCACTATATTAGGATGGGGGAGACACAAACTCACATTTCAAATATCAGTTTAACTGGTTAGGCTTTAAAAGAGAGTATCATCAACTCTTCATGTTGAAGTTGTTTCATTTTGTATATTTGCATCTTCAAAGTGAGTTTCTGGTTATTAAGACACTCTCCAAAGTTCATTTCTGTGTTTGCAGTGCAGTATTGATTTTGTGTTGGGTTTTTTTCAAATTGCTTTAAATTCTTTCTGGCCAGCTTAATTTTGTAGAAGTTGTAACAGCTTCAGGAAAATTAGTTGCAAAAAGTATTTTCTTTTTGCTGACAACTAAACATCTTTCCTGAAAGCAGATAGTTTTCACTTAGTTTCCATTTTCTGTTTCAGAACTGTTCAAGGGTCAATATTTCTAAGCCCTTAATATTAGAAAAATATTTAAGCTTACCCAAAATTCTTCTAATCTCAGAACACTTGTAATTTTTTTATAGTGGATTGCAGTGTTAATAAAATAGGGCAGATATTTATCGTAATATTTAATAGATACAATAATATATATATATGTAGTCTAATTGAACATTGGAATATTAGTTATATGTATATGTCCAATACATGTTTTAGTGTAATTTTATCTTATATTTTGTGTAATTTTATTTTATAACCAATTGTTGAAATAGTAATTTAAATATCCAGAAAGAAAATGCTTTTTATCTTGAATGCAGTTCACACACCTGAAGTATCAGATACCATTATATATCTGCACATTAACATTGGTTATAATTTTTAGATATATAATTAGATCCAGAGTCCCAATGTACATTGCTATCTGGTAATCTAGAGGTTTCTGTTGTCAGCATAAGAATTTCTTCAGATTGAAGAGAAAAACTGTTCCTTAGGTTTAAAAACAGTACAATTCAGGAGAATGTTTTCTTCAAGTTGGAATTCACAAGGGTGAAAATATGTTAAATGCATTGAATTTGTGGTTTAGAAACGTATCTGACGTTTCTCAAATTCTCTTTACATCTCTTTCCATCAATTCAATGTGTCCATTTCAGACCATAAATGCAAAGGAGTAAATAAAAGAATCTGGGGGGAACATGACTTTACAGATGAGGCCAAAAAATTAAAGCAGCATATTTGCCTGGAGAAGTGGAAAATAACTGTATCTGCATATTCTGAGATACAGCCCTTATAATGAAGTTTTAACATCCAGTGTCATTAAATGGAGATTTCTGTATCTCTTAAAAAGCAATTTTCTTTGCTATTATGCTATGAATACTTTAAAGTATACATAGATTCCAGGGGACAATGGAATGTTTCCTGCAGGGGAAGTTTATTCAGGTTTGCCAGATGGGTAAAAAGCTGAGGAAGTCCTGAAACCTGTTAGTTAACAACATGATGGGTGACAGGAGCATTTATTTGCAAGTAATGTGTCCATATAGTGACATTGAGGTAATTGCCATTGAGGGTTCTTTCATCTCATCTGTTTGAGCTCTTCTAATGCTTTCTAAGGTACTGTACTTCAGACTGAAAAGTTTAGGTTTATCAGCAGTGTTTCTAGGTCTTGACAACATGAAGCCTATAATAATCTGCTTTCTAGAGTAAGCCTACCTGATGTAGAAATGTTTTTAACACAATGATAATTTCCATAAGTGCATCTGTTTGTGACTTCTGAAGATACAATAGCATATTCATGGTTTAGTGGATTATCAATCTCAAGTGTCCTCTCTGTGTTTTTGGTTTGACTTTTAAATTATATCCCTCATCTTCATCTTAGAGCAGAATATGCCTTCTGGATTATACTTGAAGTTCTTATTACCCACACAAAGCTTAAAAGCCTCCTACCTCATAAACGTCTTCATTAAATGATGCCTGGAAGCAATGAGTTCCATGTGTTAATTATGTATTATATTAAAAAAAAATTGGTCTCTTTTAATAATTACTTCCCAGCTTTCATTAACTCTCAGATCATTTATGGTGAGATAGTGCATTTTCATTCATATCATTCGTTACCATATATACCTGTCATATCTTTTCTTAAATCAATACATGTATCATGATCTTTTATAAGTTCTTATTGAAGAACTATGTAATTAGTTTAATTGATTAATTTAAAGGTTAGTATTATAATCTAAAAAGTGCTACAGTGTACATGGTCTGAAGCAGAGCAGCACTGGAGTAGTAAACATTCTAAATTCTTAGCATCTCAGTTTATGATTTGACCAATATGATAGAATATTTAATATCTCTAAATACCAGAGATTGATCAAATGGCCTTTTAATGTACTCTCAGTAGACTTTTATAACAAAGGAGAGGAGTTGAGTTGAAAGTGTTGTTAAAACATTCCAGTCAATGTTTTTCAGGCAGATAAATGACACTGGCACTCTTGATGAAGATCACACTGTAATCAAAATCCACATTGGCTGTTGGCAGTTAGTTGTCCTGCTTGCACTCAGTTCCCTACAACTGCCAGTTTGGAACAGGTCAAATAGCAGTGTTTATAATGGCAAGAATAAATATAATGAATATAAAAAGAATGAATGTCTTTTTCTAGAGAGAAGTCATCACTCAAGTGATATAATGACATCCAGCCTATTTAAAACTGTCTTCCAGAAGCTTGGCTTCTGAATGTTGTGGCTTTAAAGTGGCATAATGCATAATAATGTTCTCAAGAGCTACTCTGAATGCAATTTTGTACATTGGTAACAGTGAAAAATGAAACATTTTACCTTCTAGTGAGGATGGGAAAAAACATTTGTGCATGAAAAAGGTGTGGATTAGTATCCAGCTTAAAGACTTTGTATAACTTAATTTCTTCTGTCCTTAAGTCCTAGAGAATGTGCAGGAGTACATTGAGAAATGAGTGTTATCATTGAATGTATATAACCTTAAGAGATCCTATGTACATGGTACTCTGATATAGTGAGGCTAAATCAGTGTATTTTCTAGATTATTGTTATGTAATGTGAAATCAGGTATTAGATTTTGCTGTTTATCTTTTCAATATAAAACTTTTTTTTTTTTCAAAAACTTT